>VRLP01005672.1:0-34665 GCA_009660295.1 Lophius piscatorius
GTGGAGATGGGAAGCCAATGAAGGGAATGAAGAACAGGGGTGATGTGTTCGTGTTTACGAACTCTCATCAGGATCCTTGCAGCACTGTTTTGAACATACTGAATGAATCCGATCAGGCAATTGCCATTGCCTGATCGGATTCATCCTCCATCAGAAGGACACAAACTTTCTGATGGAGAGCCAAAACAAATGCGCCCATCTCGATGCAGCAGCTGCAGATGAAGTACAGGAGGTCGGCCACATGCTGGTCCAGACGGGCACGGACCTCTAGCACGCTTGAGTGGAGCAGACAGCACCACTGATGGTGAACACAACCGTCTGGACGCTTTTAAAGAACCTGTTGAGAGGTGGAGCAGCCGTAAGCTACCAGGATATCACCGTGTTAACCTGCCGCTAAACCTGGGACCTCATGATTTACTCCATAATCTGATCTCCAAGACAATCAGGATGATGGGAGATGGACTCCCATCACTTTGGCCAGGGACTGTGTTTCCATGGCAATCAGTATCTAGTTATGAGGCTATCACGGTTTTAGATAATATTGGGAATATGGCGCTTAAATGGAGCACAAAGAAATGTGGTCATTTCTATCCCTGTAGACATGAAATGTGCTGTTTGTGCAGGATGTCTACAAAACCGCAATACAATCTGACATTTCTGTCAACTGAAAGCCTAACATTATTGCCAGCCTCTGCATCTACCGACAACCCCAACAAACTCTCTGAATGTCTCTCAAATAATCTGTAGCTGGTCGTCTCCTGCGCCTTCCACTTCAGCGTCTATGATCAGCCCCCTGAGCCACCAGCTCCATGTTTATCAAAGGAATCAAAGCAGCTCTTGTACAAAATGTCAAGTACATCAAGTGCATCATCATCATCAAGTACAAGTACATCAAAGGAATCAAAGCAGCTGTTGAAACCGAGCACCCAGCTTTACCCCCAAAGAAACATCAAAGGAACCAAGGGATCAAAGGCGGCAATAGCATAACAATAATCACCAACATTGAATTACCTGTACAGGTAGGATATAATAAAACTACCTGTTGGTAACATTTCATGCAAATCCGTCCATTAGTTTCTCTGTAATCCTACAAACAGACAAAGAGAGAAACGCCCAGGAGTAAAACATAACCTCACTGGGCGGAGGTGATTACTGCGACATGTAAACACAGTCATGGCGTAGAAGCACAAGGAGGAGGTCCAGCTGCTGCTGGTCAGAGAAGAAGTTGTTTCTCCGGCCTTGCTCCTATCAGAACCTGCTGTCAGCACCAACCACCTCTGTCCTCCTTCCTCATGTAGGTGATGAAGATATTTATGAGTACAAATGATAGTCATTATATTCAGTTTGCTTGAGAAATGATTAAAAAGATATTTTGAAATTGGTGCAATCAAAAGTGAAAAAGCCATATTTTAGGACACATTAATAACTTCATGCCCATTTAGGGGTTCTTTTCAGTCCCACCACTTCCTGCGTGTCTAGAGGATACCGTGTGTGTATGTGTGTGTGAATAAATGAATGCCTTGCTGCTAAGAGGAAGGGGGCGGAGCTTCAGGGTAAGTATTTGTGGGCCTCATTCCGTGAGCTGGTGGTCCGGACAAAACACTTGACAGGCCAAAAGCCATATCGGGATTTCAGGTCGGCTGTGGCTGGTTTTGCATTCCTCGTTGCTGCCGGAGACGGTGACACGTGTCACTGTGGGTGTCTCAGTGCGTGTGTGCAGATGGACGGACCGTTAGGGATGCGCTGGTATATTCCCAAGAGAATAGGCAGAGGTCAGGGATCAAAATCCTAACCGACTCCCCTCCCTGCTATACGTCTGGGGACGCACAGGGATTGCGAATGAAGCGCTCCTCTGGCTGGCTGCATTATGCAGTTTGCGCAATTAATGCAGCGGCAGGGATGGCAGGAGTGTGTAGGAGTGGCGGCCCGGTTTTGTCTATGTCCCTTCTGCTGAGCTCTTGTGGATTCTGCAGAGGCTCGAGACGTCTTTTAATTAAGGGATTTGTTAATTTTCCACTCAACTTGACAGTGATGAATGGGGGGGGGGGCTTCGCCCGCTCATCTCAGCAGAAAGAGCTGCTGAGGACGCCTCTGGGTGTGATCATCACACTCTCTGACACCGTGATCACAGATGAAGACTTTTAACCGTTTACAATCCAGAGCTGCTGCATTAGCTGCCTGAAATTGATGCTAACAATGTTCAAAGGGCAAAGAGTAAAAGAGCGTTAAATTCTAAGGAGTATATCACCGTTGTTGATACAATGAATTGAAAAGAAAATTGTAATATCTCAATTTTAACGGTCGGAATATGTGGAAAACACAGAATTTCACTGTGGATATATAAACTTTTATGCTAAAATTAGTGGGAAAATAATGTAACAAGCAAGTCATTACCGTTAAAAGATTATTCTTTCTAAATAGAAAGTTGGTAAAGTTAAAAAAAGAAAACAAAAAAGGTTGACCGTTAAGTAAGAGCATACCGTTGCTTCTACTGGAGCAAGAAGGTTAAAAAATATGTTGTTATTTAATGTTAATTTACTGTCATTTCTCTTACATGGTAACCATATTCTTTTACGGCATATAAATATATAAGTTATTTCTTGAAAACAGTGTTTGTTCGTTAAAAAGAGGAACTACAACTACAATTTTCAGATATAAAATGTGCCAGCATTTTACCTTAAATTAAACAGATTTTTTTTTTGTACAGGTTGTAATCTTTTCCACAGACGATATTAAGTTTAAAAATTGTTACTTTTAAGTTGGTTTAAAGGTGCGGTGGGCAAAATGGAGGGGTATCTCTTTGAATAAATGGGATATACCGTAATATTTAAAATTATACGAATGTAATCAGCTGAAAAAGTGAGTAGTTTTGGTTTTTTTTTTAACATTTGTTAAACCCCCCCCACCCCCCAAACTAAAACTCTATTAAAAAAACTAAGCAATTGTAGAATTATCAAGGACTGTATTGTCAGTTCTAATTGTCTTAATTTCAATAAATTCCGTTTAGAAAAGAACCAACAGTTCGTCTCTCAGTGATTTATGACCAATTGGAGTCAAAGTCACCATAAAGTGGCTTCCAGACTTCACGTTCATACGTTTCGCATTTCCATTCCAACTTTATATTCATAGTATTCAGTATCTCTTAGGCTGCATGATGGTCACGCTCCAGCACTTTTCATAAATTAACTTGCAAGAAGATGTATGAGCAAAAAAATGAAAAAATGTCCACCCTGTCACGGACAAATTCAAAGTTGTGTGAATGTGTTTTATTGAAACATACTTTCCCGTGACGGAATGAGACATTCTCGGCTTAAGTTAGCAGTTAAAGAACATACAGTGGATCTTCTGTTACGTGAACCGTTAATAGTTGAAGGTGTGTACTGCACTAGAGTAGCGAAAGCCTCCGAGTAGATTGTCTTTTACTTCGAGACAAGAAGTGGAGAAATCTGTTTGGATAAAACAAAGATCGTGAAGCAGCAGGGAGAGAAGTGATGAAGGGACGTCAACAGACTGATACAGACAAAATCTTAAAAGACATTTATAGTCTCAAATTATGAAAATGTAATTTTCTGATACTGACAATGTCTGGGTCCAGCACAGAAATGCTGCAGACAGCAACCTCAAGGGATGGACCTTAGAAAGCGGAGGACCAGTCTGAGTCCATATAAAAGGAACAGAAGTGGACATTGTGGAAGGTTACAAGTCCCTTAGTGTCCACACAGAGCATAAATTGGACTGGACTAAAAACACAGATACTCTCTGCAAGAATGGTCGGAGCTGCTTGTATTTTCTCAGGAGACCTGGCCTGTCTCATCTTCTACGCGGCAGTGTTTTGGGGGCAGTGGGGTGAAGGTGGACTTAATAAGCTCATCAGGAAGGCTGGTTCTGTCCTGGGGGTTGCCGGTGGAGGTGGAGGTGTCAGACGCGAGGATGCTGAGGAAACTACTCAGTCATCCCCTGCTGTCACACTGGAATCCAATCAGAACACCTTCAGTGGAAGACTGAAACCAACAAGGACCACCACAGAACATCACAGGAAGTCTTTTCCCCCGCTGACCCTTGAGAAGGAGGGAAAGTTTAAAGATCAATGCAACAATAACAGCAGAGTATGTGCAATATCGCTTTCCATCATTACCTCCACCTCCACCCTCTCATTGTCATTATCGCTTCTTCAGGCATGCTAACTATATGAATCCTGAATATGGGATTCATACTCATTATGTACATTTTCTTTGTTTTGCTTTAAGAACAATATAGGCCCCCTGAAGCAGCAGAGCCACATGTCATATCGGCCCCCCCACACAATTTATCTATTGTGATTTGGCAGCCATTCCTCTTTTTAAACGCTCTCTCGTGGTTTTCTTTGTACGCGTCGATCCGGAGGTGACCTTGAAAATAGGCCTTGTCTTGTATTCTGATGACAATTTATTCTCACACACACACAAGAAACGATCATACTGACATGATATTCTCCGCGCTTTGTGCCATCTAGATTTTTTTATTGATGGTTTTAGCATAATTCAATGTCAGCGCCTTCAAAACTAAGAATGTTTCTTCCTTCAGGATGTGGATTAGTGATAGAGAAACTCTTGCAAACAGGTTTATTTTTAATCCAGCAGCAAACTGCGGATTTCAATTTTATATAATATAGAAAAGGATCCCCTTCGGAGAAATACAAAAAATCCGTGAAAGGCGAATATTGATTTATTTCATCGATGTAAGCCCCGCCCACTTTGGCGTCAATCTGGATTTTAGCTCCGATTTTGAAATTTAAAATGTGCAAATGGCTTTTATTGTCCTTTAGACTAAACTTGAATTTCATTGTCATCGTCTCTTTTCTCTGAGCTGTGACTGACACACACACACACACACACACACACACACACACACACACACACACACATACACTGCATGTTCTGTTTTAATGCATATTAATGAAGTTAAACGGTCCGCTGTAGGGAGGGGACAATGGAGCGGAGGATGGCTGGTTGTGAGCACAAAGCCGAGGACTCAGGGGAAGCAGAACAGGTGCAGCCTCACGTGGAAACATCTCACTATAGGTTCATCTGGACAGGAAGTGATGCGTTCATGTGCTCAAATGCATCATCTGGGTAGTTTGTCTTCATTTTTTTTGTCATCCTGTTGTTGTTTGTGCACTAAAATGTCTTTAAAACTACACAGATGTCTATGCAGGAGTGTTTTTTTTGCATTCTTTTTCCCCTGTTGTAATGATTATTGGGATATCATAAAGCCTTTAGCTTAAAGGTTTGAACATTTTCAATTCTGTCTCGAAACAAGCGCCACGCGTTCAGATTAAAACAGGTTTTGGTCGCCGTAACTTTTAAAACGTCTTAATACTGACCATGAAAGATGAGGCCGTAACTATTATTGTATTTAAAAATCCTGAAACTAGTATGTCAGATCATCTAGAATGTGTTATTTGTGAATCTTTAATACTCAGATTGTATTATCCAAATAGTTTTGAGTCTTGAAACGATAAAATTATACAGAATTTAACAAGGAAAAAAGCAAATATTAGAGGAATCTGGGTATTCCACTGGTGAGAAACTAAAGTCATGTACGGGAAAATGAGCAGAAATGATAACAATGTTCTTGTTCCGCACATGTTTGTTGATTGAGCACTAGTCAGAATAATGTAATCTAATCGTACGGTCTGTCTTCTATAATATTATCACACATCCTGCTGTCAGGTCTGTTTGTTTTGTTCTTAAGGCCTATATGCATGGACTTAACATAGGTGCCTTTTTCCTCTGTTTTTTTAGAAAGCTTATCTTCCGTCGTGAGGATATGTACCAAGAGGAAGGGGATTGTATTCTTTTTTTTAATCTTTTAAAGCAGTTTTTTCATGTGATTATACTGTGGAAAAGCAAAAATAATATAATGGTATCATCAAAACGGAAACCTGTCACACAGCTCATTCACACCAGCCGAAAACCAATTAATATTTGTGTTTTAATCCCCTCTGAGAAAAGGTAAAATCAGCATTCATTGCCTAGATAGTGTAACAGCTCAGATCGTCCGTGATGGAAGCATGAAAGGCTCATTTTCCCCACGTTTTCTGACACAAAAGCTATCAGTCATGCTGAGTTTTGGGACATTAATACTTTAACTTTAACCTCAAACAATTATCCAGTCAATGTTTTATTTGAAACAGAGAGATATCATTATAAGATGTGAACAAAAACCATCGCCGTTTGGCTGGAATATAAACCGTCTCAGTCCAACAGTGCCGTAGAAAAGAAATGTCAAAATCATGTTTCCAAGACATTCGCTGCAAAACAAATCTTACCTTATTGAGGCCAACTCCACCAAGAAATCGCAAAAAGTTATCATTTTAATAATTAATAACTAGCAAAAGAAAAAATATTGAATATTTTTTGAGTAATATACTGCAAAACAATGTTTACAGACAGACGGAGAGTAAACTCCTGCGGTATAAAGCCGTCATAATACCATAATAATGCCAGTATAATACCGGTAATAAAAAGTAATGTGATGTAAAAAATGCCATTGGCCTCAACACTACACACAACACCTCATCCGACCAATCATGGCAGCAGGCCGTCCACCCTGAGTCTTGGATCTGCTCGAGGTTTCTGCCCGATAAAGGGCAGTTTTCTCTCGCCATTGTCGCCAAGTGCTGCTCAAGGAGGAATTTGTTGGGTCTCTGTAGATAATTATATAAAGCGTTTGGTCTAGACCTGCTCTTTCTGGAGAGCACCTTGAGACAACTGTTGTCGGGAATTGGCGATATATATCAATAAAGATTGATTGATTGAACACTAAAACAAACAAACAAATACAAAAAAACAACAACATAAACTCTCTCAACTTCAAAAAGTCACAGAAAATATTTCTACATGATTAAATGGGGTTATTTTAGTGTAAAGCAGTGGCGTTGGTCCCTCTTAATGTACTTGGGTCGGGTCGATATGATTCATTAATGTTGATTCAACTTATTTATTTGGATTTGGTTAACTTATTTTATTAGAGTTGATTCAACTAAGTGACTTGGATTAGTCCAACTTGTGTCACCTTAGTTACGTGTAGAGATCCCAACTTCTGACCCTTGATTGAATTTAATTACTGAGTTTGATTCCAAATAAATTTAATAGTGTTGGTTCTACTTCTTTTACAAAGGTAAAACGTCCCTACGAAATGGAGTTGATCTAAACCAAATAAATTAAGCCGGCCCTAAAGAATCGCTTACAGCTGAAAAGAAATCCATTTAATCAAAAGAGTAACAAAAATGTAAGTTTCCAAACAAACAAAAGAGGGAATTTGAATTTTATGGGCTCTCATGAGAACTTGATTGAATATTAAGTAACGTAGGTAAGTACCGAGTATTTACCGAGTACTGTGTAATAAGTACATGGACGCACAACAACATCTAATGTTTAAGTTGTCCGTAATAAACAAGTAGTTACGTGTTTATTAGTTAGGATGAAGAGGATATCATCCATGTTTGTGTTATTTTACTGAATTGTGCAAAATTGTGTTTTTGTATCACGAATGTATGTGAATGTATAGTTTTTCATTTTTTACAAAGGTTCTATAGGAACTGCAAAAAAACTCGCTCTATTTGGGGCTCCTGCTGACTCGACTCAAATGTCCTCTTCACACACACCCACACACACACACACACACACAAACACACAGAGGTGGCAAAAGTGCAGTCATTCTTTACTCGAGTAGAAGTACAGCTACTTGAGTAAAATATAAGTATTATTTTAAAAAAGCATCAAAAGAAAAAATGGAAATATTAAAGTAAAAAAAGTATGAAAAGTATGAAAATAAAAAGTTATATTAAAGAATAACAGTAATTAGTAGTTGTATGAAAGTAAAAAAGTATTAAATAAAAAATAGAAAAGTAGTGATATTAAAGCAAAAGGTGCAAAATTTAAAAGTACCGGTATGTAAGTTAAAAAAAAAGTATGAACGTAAAACGTAATAGTATAGAAGTAAAATGTAGTGGTAAGTAAAAAGTATGAAAATAAGAAGTAGCTTAGTACTTTGTTTCCTAAAATAGTTTTTGGAGGAGTCAAGAAAATTAAGAATGATTGAAAACAAATATAATCTGCTAAGAGGGAAGTAAGGTGGAGAAGTAAGGTGGAGAAGTAAGGTGTAAAAAGTACAAATATTTATATTAAAATGTAGAAGGTAAAAGTTGTAAGAAAGATAAATACTCAAGTAAAGAAACTGAACAACTCTCCTCAGGTGCAGTAATGAAATATTTATTCTAGTTACCTCCCACCTCCGCATATATGTAACGGTACAAAATAAATATTGGCAGAATACAGTAATAAAATATTAAAGAAATATTGCGGTGATGTGAGAAGTAGTATCGTACTTGGATAAAGTGAGTATTGTACAGGTAGATTAAGAAATTACAAATATAAAAATAAGAATATTGAAGAGAATAATGGGACATATAGGACAATGTTGACGAAATATTGTCTGTAGGGGTTTGCTTTCAGGTCAGAGGTCAGTGTTTTAGTGGCTTTGGGGTTAAAACTGCTGAGACTCTAGATAAACAAACAAACAAACAGGATAAAGAATCCACCAGGAACACAAAGAGGAACTCTAATGTGGTGGTGGAGTCGGAGGGAAAGCGATTTCTCCCTGACTCCCCCCTCTCTCTGTTCTGCAGACCCTCCTGTGGGATCAGAGAGATAATCAAGTTGAACTAAGCCCCGCCCCCCTGGTTTATTCTAGGGAATTTATCTGCGTTTACGTTTGGAGCGCGCGGCACACCAGACCCCGGCAAGAGCAGAGAGTAGACCACCTCCACAGACTACCCATGCTGACAGACACACCATCACACCCCTCACAGACACAGCAGACGACTCCTCACCTCCGTCGACACTGAACTCTTGACAGGATGGAGTTCTTTCTGGGCGCGCGCTCTCCCTACGACTACACCTTTAATTTTTGGAACGACTACCTCGGCCTGTCGACACTTGTCGCCAAAAATAAGATCAACAGCCCGTCCTGCAGCCCGAACTCTATCACCGAGTCCCTGAAAGCCACCCTGGGTCTGGAGGATGACTCCCCGGAGTGCTCGTGCGTATTTGGATCCGGCCGGGAGGCGGACGCAGCGCTGGAGTGCTGCTGCGCGTCTCCACCGATCTCCATCTACGACCTGAAGGAGCGCATCTCGCTCCTCAGGCCCTACGAGCACCTTGGAGACAGGGATTCACCCTCCTACCGGAGCCTCGACCTGGAGAGGAGGCGCAAACAGACCCAGAGGTGCAAACCGGAGCCCAAGGTCTGCGTCTTTTGTCGGAATAACGGCGCACCGGAGGAGGTTTACGGTACCCACATCCTCAAGACAGCGGACGGCCGGGTGTTGTGCCCCATCCTGCGGGCTTACACCTGCCCGCTCTGCAGCGCCAATGGCGATAACGCGCACACCATCAAGTACTGCCCGCTCTCCAAGGACCAGGCCGGCCAGAGAGCGGCCAAAGGAGGCAGAGGGGTTGGGAAAAGGCTGAGACTCTTCTGAGGAGATGAAGTCGCACTCTTGATTACTAGTGTGTACACTCAAGAAAGAATAGGAAAAAAAATTGTTGAATTTATTCACTCCATATAATTTCCATCATAACCTTAACAAAAGATGAAAACCTGTGATCAACCAACACGAGTGGGTCCAGTTTTTACAGAATCTCATCCGTTCAAAATGGGTTAAAACTGAACCGAGAAACTTCAATTTAACGGAATTCTTTCTTTTTTCGATTTCCATAACTCTGTTTATTATGAACAAACGTAATGTATTGTTCTGATTGTTCACTCAAAACCCTTTAAGTTGGATGAAATGAATCAGCTGTTGTGGGTTTAACAAGTCTTAGTTTTAAGTTACACCTGCTAAAGTGGGATGAGTTTAAAAAACTAACACACATAGATGAGTTCATTTGACAGATGCACATTTAATGGTGGACTTTTTTCCAGTGCATGGCTGTTTTTTCATGCACAAGACAAGTCTGGAGTGAATCAGACTTTAATGAATTTTTTTTTATATATATATATGTTCCTGCATCGTTTGTCTGTCTTGTAATTCTACACGGAAAAAAAGGGATTTGTTGAATTTACTTACATTTTATTATGTCAGCTTATCCCCCAAAAAAATAATTACATCAGCAGACATTTTTTCTTAATGGAAAGTAATGGGAATTATAAAATAGGTTCAATCAGCCACACTGAAAAAAAGATGAGTAAATTTAATTAATTACATGACTTTAACTAGTCACGCAATGTAATTATATTTAAAACCAGATTAAAAATTTTCTTCAGTTGAGCTGCAGTTATTTTATAAAAAAAAAGGATAAATATCTGGATCTACAAATATTTTTTTTTTGTGATCAGTTGACAAAAGAAAAGTAAATAAATTCAACAAACCCTTTTTGGAAAACATTTCTGCAATTACTTTTGAAATGCTGCCCCCTGTCAGAGATCTGTGACATTACACATGTAAGATTGAGCTATTTTTCTATTTTTGTGTTTGCAACTTATATCAAAATTCTAACTTTTCTAACTAAAAAAATATAATAATTATGAGTCAAAAATGTCAGGATAAAGCTTTATACTCCTTAAAATGGGAATTGTTTGATGAGCTCAAAAAATTTATCTCAACTGGTAAGACTCAATTACATTAAGTATTTACAACTTAAACTCATAAGTTTGCCTCAAAAATACTTAATATAGGTAATATATGTATGTTTATATGTTGTAATTTCTTTAAGATCATCAACAAAAAAAAAGTGAAATTCCAGCTTTGGAAATTTTTCAAATCTCTTTTAAAAAAAAAACTTAATTTCTTGGTTTTACTTTTAAAAAGCCTGAAATATGAAACAGAAAATATATATATTTGTTTCGAATTGGTGGGCGTATCTGACAATATTTAAGAAATATATTATACACCCTAAAATTTGAATTTTTGTTGATTAAAAAAACAATGACGTCCACTGAAATGAATTATTTTCAACTTAAATTTTAGACTTAATAATACTTAATGTAATTGTGTGTTACCAGTCAACATTCTTATTTCCAACAGTTTTTGACATTCTGTCAACATTGTTCCATATGGGTTAAGTCGAGCTCTACTTATTATAAGTTCATATCTAGATAAAACAAAATTGTTGGACCAGTCGACATAATAATATTAAGTAAATTCAACAATCCCCCTTTTTTTTTGTACGGGCACATAGTTTACACTGGGACACCATATTACCCCGGCCCCGGTCCCCCTGCAGAACTCTTTAGGTCATAAATGAACCAAAGTACTGTACAGATCGACTTGTGAATAACCGCCATCATGCCGTCATCAGAAGTCGACTGATGACGCGGCGCGACGGCGAACAACCCTGAAGCTCCGCCCACACGTGACGCCGCCATGAATGAATATGCAGCGCTCCTGATATGAGATGAATGTTAGTCCCGGTGCAAGATGCAAGAATCTTTATATTGAGCACATTCTTTTTTGTTTGCTTAAATAAATGTTTTCTACCAAAGGAATACACTTTTGTAATGAGTATCGTTTGTATGTTGGATGTCTTATATTCCCTGTGATTTTATGTGGATGATATGTGGAAGATTTTAACTGATTGCATAACAGTGGGAGGAAGATCTGACAAGTTCACCTCCGCGCTCTGCTGGATGAATCCGACTGTCGACAATACAGATGATGAAATCACTTTGTTTTTTTCTAATGTGGAAAACGTTTTGTTTTAATTCATGTAAATATGACCAATTTTAGCAAAGAGAAGCCTGACATTCCAAAGTCTTTATATGTCAATGGAAATGTTTGATGTACTTATTTCTACCTTATGCGTCACTGGGAAATGTGTTCACTGTAAATGACTTTCTGAATAAAAGTGTAATTTGGGATTTTCTTTTACAATATCGGACTGCCCTGGCTTTTATTTACCACGATTCCCTCACTTCATGATTTTGAGTTGAGATTATTTCGACATTCAAGTGTTTTTACTCCTGTTTTTCCACAGAAAAAGTCTCCCAGTCAAACTGTTATGTGAAATAAATGCGCCATCTTGTGGTCAAAATCTGCAACGACAGGATCTCCAGCAGGAAAGAATTCACACAGAAGTGAAAGTAAAAATACTTTTTATCATCATCGAGTACAGTTTTGGGATGTGGGCATGACGTGAATATTTATGTATGTATTTATTTATAGAGCAGCTGCCTAAGAAGTAAAAAAAAACAACTTAGGAAAAAAATGGAAGAGAATGATATCGTAACGCAAAAATGAAAATAAATGTTTTATTTCAAGTTAGTCAGCGTACGGGAAGTCCTTATTGTACGAAAAAGAATCAGCACCAGTGGGAAATATTGAACACAGATTACCCTGCCCCGTGATCCAGAGACACTCCGACTCTGGAGGAAGGAGAACCTGAGACCGGTACCGGTCAACCGATACTGTTGTTAGAAAAGCCATGACTGTTTGTGTTACAGCATCACTTCAAAGATCTGTCCTTTCCCCCCAAACAGACAATCATCTACACCAGTCAGTGAGATGTTTCTCCATTCCTCCCTCAGGACGTCCTGTGGTCTCTGACCTTTGACCCAACCGATGTCAGCTCTTTAAAGCATCTCAGAGGACGGATGCTGATGCTGGATGACTATGGAGATCCTCTGAGGGCTGACAGGGAGGTGGAGAAGCTGGTTGTGGTCCTCTGTGCGTGAAAGCAACTCCACCTCAGCGTCTTTCCTCTTCAGCTCAGTGATCTTCTGCTCCAGCTCCTCCGGAAGCACTTTGGCTCGACTCACTTCAGCTTCCTGCCGACCTTCTGCGTCACATGACGTCTTCTTTGCTCCATGAGACGGATCAGCTGGATGAAAACCTTCTCGCCGTCCTCCACGTCTTTCTTAGCAGAGCGTTTGATGACCTCCACCTCCTGCTGAAGCACCTTCAGGTCTTCCTCTCTGTCTTGGATTCCTTGCTGGATGTTTAGTCGTCTCACCTTGAGATCTTTCTGCCTCTCAGTCTCATGGTCTTCACGGTCCTCCAGAGAGCAGATGTTGCAGATACACTCCTGATCTGCACGGCAGAACATCTTCATCACCTCATCATGACGAGAGCAGATGTTCTCCTGGAGAGTTTTGGAGGTCTCCACCAGCTTGTGTTTCTTTAATGGAGCTGAATCATAATGAGGCTGGAGATGTTCCTCACAGTAGGAGACCAGACAGACCAGACATGACTTGATGGCTTTCAATCTTCTCCCAGTGCAAAGGTCACAGGCCACATCTTCAGGTCCAGCAAAGCAGTGATCAGCAGAAGCAGCGTGGAGTCCAATCTCCTTCAGTGCCTCCACTAAAGTTGCTGTTTTTTTCCAGGAGAGGCCTCGGCATGAACTTCTTCCTGCACTGAGGTCCGCTGTAGATCTTCTCCTCATCCTCTGTATCCCATCAGGTTCTGATACAGTTCTTGAAGAAACTGTGGAAGCAGCGACCGGATCCTTCAGTAGATCCAGACAGATGGAACAAGAGAAGATTCTTCGGTCCAGCTGACCTCCTTTTCAGCTCCATTTCGCCTCTCAGTGGTACCGACAGTCGGAGATTCACTTCCTCCTAGCTGAAACCGGTTTAACCTGATCCATAAATAGTTTTAAGTTTTACAGTGGGTGGAGCCGGTCAGGTACCTGCACCTGACAGGATCCAGGTGAAGGTACCATGAAACACAAGATATTTACAATAAGACTTATTAAGCATTAATCAATGACTTGTACGTAGTTTAAGAATTAAGTTATAAATCATTAATAAGCTTCTATAACTCCTTAGAAATATAAATCATAGGCTTGATGCTTGCCAAATAGTGAGCTCACTTATCTGCACTGCTAGCTTGATGTTGCCAAATAGTGAACCACATTGATAGATTATTAGCTATGAAATAAGCTGTTTATAAATGCTAAACTAATGACTTATTTATATGACCTAATTTATAACCTAATTATAAACCATTTATAAATCTTTTGTGAATGTAGTCTTATTGCAAAATGGTAACAAACGCAAAATCAAATTACCTCTGCTTTTCTTTTTTTTTTTTTTTTAAATGCTAAAAGATACACTTTCCGCCTTAGTAACCGAAATGTAAATTACATGAATATTCCACGGTGAGAGGAACAGTCTATAGAGGAAGACGTACAATTTCTGGGTGGACGCCACTATGTGTGTTTGTAAAAGTTAGTTGTATCTGTGAATGAATGGAATATTCATAACAACGTTTCTGTTAGTCAGTCAAAAAATTTGAAGGGTATTTTACCTGCGCTGGTTAAACGCTCCAAACATGCAGGCTGAAATGTTGGGTCGTGTAGTTCTGCATAAGAACACCAGGTGTCACCCTATGCTGCATAAAAGCCAACCGTGGTACGATTATACACACTGTGTCTGAAGGGGATACTTTGTGTTTGTCCACATTGATTGGTTTAACTGGCAATAAAACATCAAGTACGAGTACACACATGTGACTGTAGAAAGAAAAATTGTTGTGAAAACATGAAACGTGAAGGACGAAAACGTTTCCTCGCTGCTCAGGAGGCGCCGAGGGATGGCTATGGGGTGTTATGCTAGGTCGGCCTTCATCAGCTATATGGGGCCTGGCTAACTACTGCAGCTAACATTTTTTATTAATTATACATTGAATTATAAATATATTTATATATATATATATATATATATATATAAGAAATCAAACAAACAAAATGAAATGGCAGCAGCATATTAATTTCCCCCCCAAAAAAGTTCTAATAATAAATTAGACGCATGGATGCATTTCTTGTTTTCTCTCATTTGTTGTGTCTTGGAGTGCTGCTTGTATTTAAAATGAAAGAACTCAAAAGACAGGCGGGACTATAAGGTTGACAACCCGCTGAAGTTTTCGATTGCACACATGGAGAAGCACCAGAGCAGGAAATTAAGAAACATTCTCACGGGAGCGCTTACCGTGATGTGTTCAAAGACCCCCGAGTTCTCAGTGCTGAGTCCTCCACCACTGCTTTAATGCATTTTTATTGATGTGGCGCAGTTTTATAGAGAATAGTCCTTTAATTTATGGTAAATTATGTCCTTTCAGAACCCCTTATCTAAAAAATGTGCTGGTTTTGCTTGAAATACCCTTCACTGATAACAAGTTACATTCAAGGGATAAATGTCCTACAACGCTGATCAGTCCGAAAATGTCTTTGACTATGTGTGTCCTTGAAAAGAAATCTGGATTAGGTTCTGCTTAAGAACAGCATGTAGGATGATGATGATGTCACCGAGTCTCTAGAGCGTCAGTGACTCATTGGTTTGTAGAATAAATAGATCAAATAAACGCGTCCAGAGATGTTCAGGGAACAGGAGCAGAATCATGAAGAAGAATCAATAGAGAATAGAAAGAAAAAAAAAGTAAATGAAACTTCTTCAAGTCTTAAAATAACACCAGGAGACCGAAACCTTTCCTGTGATGAGGAGGAAAGGTTTTTCATAACAGTGTGTATGAGCTTCAGCCAACCAACCGACCAACCGATCAATCAATCAATCAATCAATCAATCAATCAACCGATCAATCAATCCGTCATCAAACTTTACAAAAGATGAATGAAAAGAGAATTCTGGGTCGACCTCAGGCTCTTCTTCCATGATCGGATTCCCAAAACCGCCTCAACTGGTTCTTTTCACCGCATAGAAGCAGCGACTCTACTCCAAGCTCCCTCCGGATTTCTGGGCTCCTCACCATTTGTCTGACCCTGAGCCCGGCCACCCTACGAAGGAAGCTCATTTCAACCCCTTGTATCCTTGACCTCATTCTTCGGTCATGACCCAGAGCTCATGACCACAGGTGAGGGTTTGAACGTAGAGACTCTGCTGTCTCCCAAGGCAAAGTGGTTACACTAAAAGCAATTTGAAGACCCCAACAAATAGGTGCCAAGGAAGTTGCGACACCTGACCCAGAGACCAGGGCATCCGTTTAGAGTCAGACTTGGGAGAGGAGCTTGCTCTTCTTACATTTATAGATACGCATCAAATAATTGGGGGTTACTGGAACTCAGAAGGTAAGAACCAGTTGTGACCCACTCACAGGGATTTTGGTTCGATCCCCTCTAGTCTTCATGTTGTAGTGTTCTTGAGCAAGACATCGAACACCAGTTTAATCTTCCAAGATGGAAATGAACTAACGGACTAAAGTCACTATGTTGTACAGTTTTTGGTGATAATAAATATATCACATATAGGAAATTATGTCTCTCTCAGATCATAAATCATCATCATCATCACATCAACCCATTTAAGGACTTACAGTCTTTATGGTCATTAATTGATTGTTTTCATAGCAGTTAAACCTTTAAGTGCCCAGCTTCTGATGCATTTGCTCCGCCCACTCCGTCTATGAGCACAATTCATTATGGTTTACAGAAAAAACCACCTTACTGGGTTCATTTTTTTGATCTGAGCCTGAGTATTAAGGGCAGGAAGTGGAGTTGAAATATGCCACAAAGGATGCAGTGATGAGGATAATTAAATGCAGTGTCATTGTTAGGGAAGAGTGAAAGAAAACCGTCTCTACTGCCTGGACTCTGCCAGCCATGACTGACAGAGACTCTGAAAACCAACCTCCTCTCTCCTCACTGCAGCGGCCTCCTATTGGCCTGCAGAATGCCGACACCGATGATGCTCCTCGGGGGTGAGGGGAGGGTGGGGGGCAGCCTTACTTTATAAAGCCGGGGTTCTGCAGCATCACTGAGCTGGTGCAGTGCAAACACGCTCGCTCATCCCCACCGATGGTGTGCAGAACAAGGGGGACATAAAAAAAAAAAAACTACTGAAACTTAAAACATATTCTTTTCTTAAACAAACCAAAAAAATTCACAAGTAAAAAATCATCATGAGCTCCGATTCCTACCTCTCCTACCATCGCCGCCGGGACAACTACAGAGGCTCCAAACCCACCTCTAAATCCTCCATGTCTTCTTCCTTCTTCTCCTCGTCTCGCGCTCCTCCTCCTGGGAAGAGGATCCTGAGGCTGGCCTCCTCTTCCCTACCAGATGGGTCGGAGAGGATGGACCTGGCTCAGGCCAGCTCTCTCAACACAGAGCTTCTGGGCCTGCGCTCCCAGGAGAAGGAGCAGCTAGTGGGCCTGAACGACCGCTTCGCTACCTACGTCGAGAAGGTGAGGCACCTGGAGCTGCAGAACCGAGCCTTGCTTGCTGACCTGGAGGCGTTAAGGAGGGATCAGAACGACCCGTCCCGTCTGCAGACTCTCTACGAGGGTCGGGCACGGAGTTTGAGGGGCATGATAGACTCGGAGAACGGGGAGAAGATGCGGATGGAGGCAGAGATGGACTATCTGCGTGACGTCCGTGAGCAGATGAAGGAGCACTATGAGGAGGAGTTGAGGCGGCGCATGGATGCTGAGGAGGCCTTGACGCGGGCCAAGGAGGAGGCAAGCAGGGCCGTACTGTCCAACAGTGACGGCGAGGCCACCGTGGTCTCTCTGTGTGACGAGCTGGCCTTCCTGAAGAAGGTCTTTGCAGAGGAGCAGGTGGAGCTGCAGGCCCAGCTGCAGGTGGCTAACATCAGGGTGGATGTGGCGGTGTACAGGCCTGACCTCTCCTCCACCCTGCGAGACATCCGCGTCCAGTACGAGCGGCTGGCCAACAAGAACATGCAGGCCGCCGAGGACTGGTACCAGAGAAAGTGTGCGACTGTGGTGGAGATGGCCAGCAAAAACAACGAGGCCGCGCACGCCATCCGCGAGGAGACCACGGAGTACCGGCGGCTGCTTCAGTCCTGCTCGTTAGAGATGGAGTCTCTGAGGAACGTCATCGACTCCCTCAATAAGCAACTGGAGGATCTGGAGGAGACGCAAACCAGTGAGGTGGCAAAGTACCAGGTGAATGAGGGACATTTGGATCCTGATCTGCATGAACATTCAGTTGGTTAATGTGAATATGATGCCAGGTGGGCTGGTGGGTAGCACAGGTGTCTCACAGCAAGAAGGTTTAGGCTGGAATCTGTATGTTCTCCCTGGGTTTCATGGGTTCTCTCCAGGACTTCCTCCGATAGACGAGAAACATGCATTATGGGTGGATTACTAACTCCAGATTGTAGGTGTTAATGGGTTTTTTTCTCTGTAGACAACTGTGTGTGTCAGCTGGGATTGACTCCAGCCCCCTGCAGGACCCTGAACAGGATGGCTGTTACAAAGAATGGAATGTGGAATGTGTTGAGTGACAGCTGGTTGATCTCAGATCAGAATCAGCCTTGATTTTCTTTTTCTAGCATCTTTTCTCCGATAGGGTCTTCAGGCAGAACAAGGGTTAACATTCTTGCAGAAATAGAGCAGCAGCAGTGTTTCTCTCCTGCAACAAGATGTAAATAAATGCACTGCAGCATCTTCAGCCACCTCATTCTCCAGTGATCAGCAAAAAAAAAAGACCTCAGGCTCAAAGCAGAGGAGAAAACCTGCGAGTCTGCGTTCTAACAGCACCATAGAAACACACACAACGATGATCAGGGAGCCCCGGAATCTGTATTTCTCATAATCTGTTTTTATCTTATTGTGGGGGAAAACACTCGGTGTGATTTTTGATGAAGACTGGCTGTGTGTTTTTGGACTCCTAGGTGAGGATAAATGAGCTGGAGCAGGACATCACTGACGCCAAGCAGGAGATGGCCCGCTACCTGAAAGAGTACCAAGACCTTCTCAACGTGAAGATGGCCCTTGACATTGAAATAGCTGCATACAGGTGAGAGGAGGATTTAAAGTCCTGAGAAGGTTTTATGACTATAACCCCACAGAGATGATGGTTTTTTTCCTAAACTGTAAAAAGCTCAAGATAATCTGTCTCCCTTTTGCTTCTCAGGAAACTTCTGGAGGGGGAAGAGAGTCGACTGGCGTACCCTTCCTTCTCCGCCCTGAACTAGAAACTTGCATAAACTTAAATTCTCTGACCCTGAACACCCCCCCTCCACTCCCTTTATGTTCTCCCTACTGTCCTTTCCCCCTCCCCCCTTCATTTAATCCAAACTACAAACCAAAGCTCAACAATCTCAAGACAGATGCGCCCTTGTGCTGAACAAGAGGTCCACCAGAAGTCCCCCTTCTTCTACACACGTTCTGACACCACCCATCCAGAAGATGGCAAACTGGGAAAACGCTGAGAGGCTGCACTGCATTGGTTACATAGCTACAGTGGACGGTTGTAATGTTTTGGCTGAGTTCCTCCCTGTTACACAGGTTGAGGTCCACCCGTTCGACCCTTCAGGATCCTCGCTGTGCAAACGTTTGAGCAAACGTTTGTGGAGGAGGACAGAATTTCCGTTTACCCCTCGATGCGTGGACCTTCACCGGGACCGGGAACGCCACCAAACCATTGAGCACCGTCCTTCAACCCAGTGAACCAGTAACCTTAAAACTTAATTTCCCCATTCAAACCATGTTTTAGTCATTCTTCCTCAGCATTTTGCATCCACAGGGGGGGTTTGGGTCGTTTCCGGTGGAAATGCTGTGGAAGCCCAATCGTTACTGGTTCCTCCTAAAAGTCATGTAGTGTGTCTTGCGGCCTGTCGGCATTAGACTTCATTTCCTGTTCCATGAGTTCATTCAAAGCTAAACGATGAAACCGAAAGATAAACTGCAGGAGGCTCCTCGATGATTCTCTGCTGATGGTGCTGCACAACTGTGACGTCTGCACCATCCGGCTCAGTCAACCTGTAACAGCCGGCAACAAGCTGAATAAATAAACTAACCTGCAAATCAGTTTGTATCTCCAGCTTTTTTCTTCAACCTCCTTTAGTCATTTATGCAGATGACTTATGTTTCAGCGGCGTTTACGCAGAGATGTACTCATGCACAACATGATCACCAGAGGAGGAAGGTCCTCCTTGTTTTTGAGAGGGAAAACGAGGTAAAAAAAAAATAAAGAGTATTTGGCTGAAATAATACATTACCAAATCTCAGTATCATTTATGAAATAATTTTTTCATCTTATTTGGACAAAATCCATGATTGAAATTCTGATTCAACAGTGACAACTACAGAGCAGCAAGGTGAAAGGCAATGTGAGTGAAGTGGAGAGCAGAGGAGGACGGACTTCACTATCCTCCTCCGGAGGCGGGATCTACTAGATCTATTTAATCAATCTCAATTAGCTTCTCTTTTTTTTTATATGCTGATCCGCTATTGGCCAAAACACATGAAATGATGGTCCGAATGACGTTTGAGTTTGACGTTTGATGGGAAAGGAGAGATTTATTAATTAAGAGCTACTTTGAAATATAATTTAGTAAGGCCGTGTACTAAATAAAGAGTTTATTCAGCTTTAGCAGATAGCTAGAAGACCTAAGAAGTTTAACAGCAAGGATGGATTTGGGAATTAAAAAAAAAATTGTATCGTTATTTGTGAGTGTGTGTAGTCAAAGGTTTATGACACATGCTTTTAATCTGAAACAAATTAATAAAACATAATAAAACAGTAGTGTAACACAAGGAGGACTGCTCGTACTTTATTTTCTCACTACACACTGGCCAACACAACGTCTGTTCTACTCCTTCACAATAAGAGCACTTCCCAAAAACTCCAAAACTGCCTTTTAACATAAAACATAAAATCACTTGGTGCATTTACTGAAGCCAAAACCATAAAAACTGATGGAATCTGTTTGTCGGGTTACAGGTGACAGGTTTTTTTTATAACATTTGTTGTAAAAAAAATACGTATTAGATCATGAATATTGTGAAAAAGGCCTTGTTTACATAAAGAAAGCATTAATTGCTGACTTTTTATTTTTTAAATTATGAAAAAATACTACTTCTTTTTGTTTATACCACATCGGTGATTATCTAATGAATACAACTAATGTCTTTAATAATAACATTTTAAAAGGAAACTTTAAGTGATGCTGTTGTAAAGGACACAAAGAGTTCAGTGTTATTAACTGGTTATGAAAACGCTGATGCCCCTAAATTACGTTTTAAAGGCCAAAAATCATCAGCAATACTGGCATCCGTTTATTTCACAGCAGCTTAAAAGCTGAAACTCCTTTCCTCACAGCCCTCAATGTCACGGGAACAACACGCATGAGCAAGATCATGGAGACAGTGGCGAGAAAAAACTGCCTTCAAACAGGTAGAAACCTCGAGCAGGTCCTGACTGCAGGTGGGCAAGCCTCTGTCTCCACCAGCTGGATTGAGAGAAAGAGAGTGTGATGGAGGAAGAGGTAGGGAAAGATTGAGAGGGCGGGGAAGAGAAACAAACATGCTTTAAGCAATAACTGTTATTGTCATAACTTCTGTGATAACACTTTTAATAGTTCTTTATTTATAATTCAGTTAATTGTTTAGTATTACACAGGAAGGAAAACTGTTTCAACAACTGAGGGGACAGAAATGTGACCTTCCTGAAAGGGCCGTAAAATACAATACATCCTTTTTATTTTAAACCTTTACTGACTTATTTAACTATTTTTTGATTATAATAATCACTGGAACCATGAATGTTTCAAATAAATACTTTTCCATATATTTAATAAAAAAGAAAATAAATATAAATTGAAAAACAAAGTTTTTTTTTTCTTTTATCATGATGAAGTATCATACAAAATGAAAAGAACATTACATTCTTAACATAAAACAAATATTTTATATTAAATATGTGTGTAATATTTTATTTTTATATTGGATGACTAACTAAAAACCTGTCAGGGAACTTCCAGCAGAACAATCATCTGAAGCAAACCTCAAAATAAACCCAAGAATGGTTCAGAGATCACATAATGAGTCATCCCAGTCACATGACCTAAACTCCACAGAACATCTGTTGGATGCTCTGCAGAGGAGAGTCCATTTGCATCCACCTCTGAATCTAAAGGAGTTGGAGAGTTTCTGTATGTAGGAATGCTCTCAGATCTTCTCCATGTGTTCTCAAACCTCATCACACAATACAAAAGGAGACTCAGGGTTCTTATTGTGGTAAAAGAGGGCGGAGAATAATATTATATAGCTTAAAATGGTCTTTCCTACCATCAGGCATTAACCAATAATACAATAGAATATGCAATATTACATCTATTACCTCTATTATCATGTGCAATATTCCTTGACAGTGGTTATAGTTACCTCTGATACACTTATTTTTACATTTCCACTGATGTTTATATTCTATTTTTTTTCTTTTACTGTCTTTCTGCGTTTTTGTTACCGCAGATTTGAGCATTGGCAACAAATATGTCCTTCAGGAAATCCACAAAGTTCTATCACATCTTATATCTATTTTTAATATCTCTATTTAAAATGTAATGTTTTAAAAAATTTTTTTATCTGAGTTCGAGGTTTGATTTTTGTGAATACATTTGTTTAAAGATAATGTGTATAATCGGTACATTTTTTTCATCTCATATTATTTAAAACATTTTTTAAGGTGCCAATAATTCTGGATGGCACTCTATCTATTTTTATATCTACCTGCAGATGGCAGTAGAGTCTAGATTTTGAAGTAGCTGTTCTCAAAACTACTTCCGCCGGTCAGAGGTCAACAAGATGGCCGCCGCCTTCTAGCAGGAACGCTAGTGTTCAAAGTTAAATTACAGCTTAAATGCTGTGATAAACAAAAACCTTCGGAGTATCTTTTAACACATTCTGACGGCGGAATGTTCCAGGTTATCGGCCGGAGGAGTGTGCAGGCGACCCGGCTCCTCGCACCCAGGGGCGCCGTGCTCGTGGAGGCTATCCGCGGTAGAAAGTCCCGCACTGACCCGGTAGCCAAGTCCAAAGAAGGGCGAATCAAATATCCTCCCCCGGTGGATCCGGTGGAGATGGTGGTCCTCAAGGAGAGATTCGCGGAGTACCAGATGATCATGAGGTCTCTCCGGTATGACACGTTTGATTATTACGTCTTAATAACTGAGTGTTGTTTTTTTCAAGTTTAGATCCTTAATTACACCTTAATTGTAATGTAACCTTAATTACAGCCCAAAAATAAACGTCAAATAGTTCCAAAACTCTCAGGGTTGATGAGAGTGAATGCAGATTGAGACAGAAAAGGGGATAGCATCATTATCTTACAACTACATTAAATCAATGTATTTGCAAAAACTCTTTGATTAATTACTACATCAAGCTAACTTAACCAAATATAACCTCCTCTTAATTTACTGTTAAAGTAAGTGTATGTTCATAAGACCAACTAATATTGTTTAAATTAATATTATTAACTCAATGCACAAAAAGAATCCTTGCTTAAGTACTTATACCACACTGCAAAAACGCTCGACTACAAATAAAAGACCTGAATTAAAAACGGAATCAAGTGAAGGTATGCGAGTATTACCAGAAAATAGTAATACAATGTCCATTGCTTTTCTGATTAAACACTTACAAAAACATAGATCTGAATATTATATTCTATTGATTCAAACAGAGACCCCTACATTTTACAGACTTCACCTTTAAAATTTGTCCTACATCCAGTCCATTTAGATTGTTTTTTCATCTGGCAGGTATGAGTTCAAGGAGGAGGTACTCCGAAATAAATACGAAGCCGAGGCGGGTTTTATGGCGGAGGAGAAGATGCGGCAGGATGCAGAGGAACATCGGGCCCTCATGGACTGGAACGAGCAGGAGAACCAACGTTTGCTCAAAGTCAGGTAAGAAGAAACATCATTTATGCATTTTAAACCATTTGACTGCCTCTGGCGTTCTGTGGTTGGGCAGAAAAAACATTTTGTCCTCTCTGATATTCTCCTCTGTGTCTTCCAGGGTACTGAGGATCCAGAAGGAAATGGAAGAAGCTGAGAGCAAGAAGGTAGAAGCTGCCATCCAGCGTGAACAACAGCAGCAGGAATTCATCGGAGAAAAAGAGAAGGAAATTTTGCAGTTGCAGGTACGATTTTGAGTCTATCCAAGTTTCCTTAAAAAGTCACTGGACCGAATTGAAGGGAATTTCGCACAACAGCCACTCTAAAAACGTGAACAGCACATCACATCGGACAAATGTTTACTGTTGGCATCGGCAGGAGAGTAGCTGTCAGCAGTTCATTGGTTCGTCTGTTTTAAGTAACGTTCGGTTTTGAGCGAAGCAGAATTGTAACATGATCAAGATGTCTTCCAATGTAATCTTGTAAAACTTAGTTTTTGGCGGTTTTGAAGGATTTGTCGAAATTTTCATCGCAATATCAAATCGATATTGTGAAAAATGTTTATGCTAAAAGATAATACCCTTCTCGTTGGATTTTTGCCCCTGCCAACAAAATCGGGATATTTGGTCAAAAATAATGTGAAATTTGATTTTATCTTTACCGCTTGCCGTAATTTGCTCAATCCTGCAGAGAGTCCTCCTTTTCGGTGGTACTGGTGCTACTAATGACTCATCCTTGTACTGTAAATACAGACATAGATACAGACTCAGAGCCTGAATAAGCTGGAAGCAACTAATTGTACATAGTTCATTAAAAGTTTGACATTTAATTTACGTAGTTATGGGAACAGGATTGCAACATATTGCGCAAATACTATATTGTGCAGTCAATGGGACGCAGTGCAAACAAAGGTGGATGGTACAGAAGTGAAACAAAAGGTTAAGGCAGACATTTAACATTGTACCCTGACAAACATTTTCTGCTTCTGAAAATTTCATTTGGCTCCTAAATACTTTTGGTTTAAGAGCCAATGGCTCCTTTATATATATATATATATATATTTTGTCTGGAGCCCTGATGTAATGTTATTGGACACATGTGTGGTGTCATTGAACAGAAAAGAACATTTCACGTGGAGATAAACAGACTGAGTCTTCTACTGCATGTCACTATTATTGATGGTGCCACACCTCAGTCAGTGGTTTAAAGCGTCGGCTTATCTTCTACAACGTCAAAGTCATGCGATCGCAATCAATGCATCGTATTTAACTGGCAGCTAAAGGACCATCGACTATCATTGTGTAGCCGAGATAATAATGATTCAGAATGTTTCAAATAAGTGCAAGCATGAATAAATGAAAAGCTTTGGAAGCAGATCCAGTAGAGAAACAAACAGATCAATTTCTTGGAACCTTTTTTCTGGTTTCATGCTAGGCGTGTACATTTTTCATTTGCTGAAACTTTGTTTGTCGAGACATATTTCTGTTTTAAATATTAATGTCATTGTTCTTTAACCGTTGGTGGAGGTTTTTGCTCTTACTGCATTTTTTTTAGTCTGCACATCAAAGGAAAATGGATCGAATAGCATCAAGGTTTTATTCATAAAGGTTCCCGTTTCTGTCCCTAGCTTATTTTGTAACATTTTATTTGAATTCTCTAACAGGAGGACGCAAAGAACTTCATCACCTTGGAGAACTTGGACCAGCGGATAGAAGAAGCTTTGGACAATCCAAAGAATTACAACTTTGCCATTGACAAAGAAGGGAGGGTCGTTAAACAGACGATCCTGCTGTGAAACCCCGGACCGACCTGCTGGTATCTGTCAGAGTATGAAAGACGACATCTCTCTGTCGGGGTCACGACTTTGATCCAGGGTCAGTCGGATGCAAACATTCAGGAGGGCGGTAGAGCTAAGAGACGTCTGAGGCATTTCAGCAGAGAAGGAGGAGCTTGGGTTCAGAAGGAGACCGTCTGTGCGTAGAGACGTGATGGACAGATCAACCACGAGGCCCTGCTGCCTTTATTTTTCATGTTTCTACTTAATTTTCTTCCTTATGTGAGTTCTGATCATCACTGTCTCCTCGTGTGTACATAAATAAATGAGTGGTTATGGAACTTTCCTTCAAATCAGTCTAGATCATTTAGAACTCAGCAGGGTGGAAATTAAATCAAGAAGAGGTGAAAAAGAATTCACTGAGCCTCCGAAACTGATTAAGTACTATTGGGCTGTGAGTAAAATCGGTGGTTCTGATGGAACCAGCATTAGGAGAGTTGGATAAAAAACAACTCTTGGATATCATTTCAGAGTTGTGATTGACATAAATGATAAATATATCAAATAAACAATTAATTAATTAAATTCAAAAAAAATACCCACATATATAGAGATATAATAAAACCGGTTATAATAAATATGTTTGTTTGTTTGATTATACGTAATTGATATGAAAAATGTCCAACTTAATGCGGTGGACATCCTAGTCCATTGTTCTGTTATTTCATTTTTTCTAAAAACTGAAACTTTTTTTCGCTGGTTATTCCAACCGCTGGTGCCGTGACTGTGGCGTTAAAAACGTGAATCTGTGGGCGCTGATGCGGTTCACACGGCTGATTCCACTGGTCACCGAGGTTAACTGGATTGTTCAATCCTGGCAGGAACAAACTGGGATCAGAGGATTTGACCCGACAGAGTAGATTGAGACGATTGCTCAGATTAGCAGCTGTTCTCAGAACCTATTAACCCGATCAGAACATCAGATGTCCGGTAGCTCCTTAGAAATAGAAAAAGCTCAACCTAAACATCAGTATAATTCTTCCATAGTAACTCTTTTATTGGATGGTAGTGTATATATCTTTAACTGAATCTCATAATCCCTCTGAGTTGACTGGAGATCTTTGATTGGAGACCTTGAAGAGGTCTTGGTGAGCTGGATCTCCTGTGTCGGTTGTTTGGCCACAACCATATACCGATCACAGCATCACATTCTGTTTGGGTGTTTTATCTTTAGCGTGAACTTTTTGTTAAAGCTTGTTGCTTGATTGGAAGCGAACCAGTACGTTGTTTTTGAAGAGGACTCATCGTATTTTACGATGCAACCAGACTTCTGATCAAGCTATGCTGATGAACACATGATGATGAATTAGATAATCAAGACACTTGTATCCCTAACGATCCGTTATGGTTCTGGGTGGTGAACTGATCACGTGTGGCCTAACGACTCCATGTATCAACAACCTCACAGGAAGTTGATAACCGGACCCCCACCTGTCTTTTAGATTTAAGGAATTCTCTTGGAAAGAAGTGGATTTGTGTCTAATTGAACCTTTGAGGATTACCAGGAGCTCCCTCCTGATGTCTGACCTCGGCATCTTACCTCTAGGGCTGAGCCCGGCCACCCTTGGAAGGGAGCTCATTTCAGCCGCTTGCATCCTTGTCCTCATTCTTTCGGTCACTACCCAGAGCTCATGACCACAGGTGAGGGTTGGAACAAAGATGGACCGGTTAATTGAGAGCTTTGCCTCACGACTCAGCTCTATCTTCATCAGAACGGACCGATAATAACAATAAGATATATATATAAGATATATCTTATCTTAGATAAAAACCTTCTCATGTAAATCCAACATGACATGGTTTGGTTTTCTCCTGTGAAGCACCGGGTCTTCTTTTTTAGACCTCCAGCGCTGGACAGATTGAAGGATGTGACATCACACAGAGAAGCATGTCTACTCAAATAAGGAGACCTGGCACGATTCTTCATCCTCTCTGTTTTATTTAGTGCAGTGGGGTGAAAGCTTCAGCACGCACACAGGATTTCTTGAGGGTATTTGTAGTTTTTGACGTTGACATCTATGCTTTGACTCTAAGTGACTATAAATACATACAGACTAGAACTACAGGTGGAGACAACCCGGCTCCGAAGTCCATCCGACTGACTGCAATAGTCATAAACCGGCGTTGTTCTAGAACCATGTTGTAAGATATAAATAAATATTCAAACTAAGGATGATTTGTTCGTGTGAAAAGCTTAGAGATAACACTTCAGAGGGAATTATCCGGGTAATATTTCTGGTATGCAGGTTTTAGGAACCACGTCTTCTTCCTCCTACGGTCGTCTGTCCATGATGCCCAGCAGGAAGTTGCACCAAAATCCAGAAAGACTTTTGACGGAGTTGTGTTGAAGGTAACATTAACACCTCAGGCAGTCGTGAACCAGTGTCCTCCAAATACATTTTTAAAAAAGATTATAAAAAAATAAAAACATTCAATCGAAAGCTGTACATTTGTCATCCACCAACAGATAACATTTCATTTTGTGATTGATTAAAAAATGTAGCGTTAGCTGACATTTGACTCCGAGAAGACGAACCGTAAGCACTTGAATATTCAAGTATAATAACATACAACACATTCACCAGAAGAAGAACACGGCGGCTTCTCCTGAGACTGAGATGCGGTGGGGAATCCATCCACCAGTGAGGGTTTGTGTCAAACCTCCACTCTGGGTCTTCATGCTGTTGTTGAAATGATCATTGACTAAGAAACCTGGTTATTTAGCTGTCCGGGGTATTTCTCAAACCTTCTCTCCGCCTCTTCACTGAACGCGTCACCTGTTAGGAGTAAATACACGGATCAGTCAGTAAATTTCCTTTAGATAGATATATTTAGAAGTTGTTCTTGTTATTTATCATCCACTGAGTAGAATCCCCGGAAGGACTAATCAGACTCCTCCAGTTTACCCCTCAATGGTTTCACGAGTCAGGACTTAATGTTTCCCCTTCGTTGACAACAAAGTTTAATGCTCTGTAGCTTTTTCTTGTGCTAAATAAAAAGTGTGATCTTTCATCTCAAATTTTTCACACAACCACAAAAGCTATCCAGCAACCTCCATCTCCTTTGTTGGTTTTTAGAGGTTTCTCTCCCCCAGAGAAGTGGCCCCTCCCCTTTTGGATATAAGAAGAGCTTTTCCTAAGCTAACGTTAAAAAAAACAAAAATCAGCTGATTATACACGAATAAAAACATAGTTATGATTACAATATTCGATTTATTCAAAGGGATACCTCTACATTTTACAGACTGGCCCTTTAAATGTCTTGACGTGTGTGTTAGTGTTGTTTTGTCCGCTCACCGATGTGGCAGTTATGGAGCCAGATTCGTTGTCCGTCGTATTTGCAGTTGCATTTCATGCCGTTGTTGGTGAAGTCGCTCTCAGCCACCTCCTGGTTGGGATTGATCAGGATCTTCAGAGGAAATCAATGCAAAGAGAACAGATTTTAGGATTCAGAACCGGTGTGTAGATTCTATACTGAAACAAAAACACCAGTATCACCCTGATTTGAACTAAACTACAAAAAAAAAAAAGGAACTTGACTGGCTTTTACGTTACTTTTTTTTTTTTAAATCAAATTATTTCATGTGTGAAACATAAACTTGATTGCATCTTGGTAGACCAGAATAAATTCAACAACTTCACGTTTACAAGATAAACAGGAGCTGACCTGATCTGACACAATTCAGTTTCTGTGTTTGTTTTGTGTCTTTTATTGATACAAGCTGTACGGAAACTTGAAACTCAATTCCTATTTTTCTTATCGTTCAACAAGCATCCTTTGGATTCCTCTAATTATATCGCGGAAAGTATTTCCACGTGATTAAATATGTTTTTCCCAGCACTAACAGTTATTTTTGGGTCAACTAAAGTCAATTTTGGTTGTATAAACTCGGTTTAGTGGAGATATTTTAGCACTGCAAAATAGGTTGAACCAACTCTATCGAATAAAGTTGAACTAATCCAAGTAACGAAGCAGAATCGACCTAAAAAAACAAAATTCTTTGAGCCAATCCAAGCACATTAAGTTAGACAAACATAATCGCTTCATACTCAGGAGACCCTCCATCATGGGGAAATACTTCACGGTTTGAGAGTTTTTTGCCGACGTCAGACGTTCTCACCTGAAAAATGTAATTCCCCGGTTTGACGTCCGTGATGTCGACCCACTGGCAGTCAATGTCGTGACGGTACAAATCCCAGCAGCCCACAGTGATGCCCTGATTGCCAAAGTTGGCACACTCGTACCGTTTAGAAACACCTGTGTGGCAGAAACATTCCCCGTTGCTCAGTGAACAGCATGTTAACAAGAACATTAATAAGAGAGTATTGTTTTTAATAAGTCATAAATTAAAGCTTTCTTTTACCGGATGAGGGATTTATTTATGATATTCATGAGTATGTTTTCACAACAAATGTTAAAAATCCTTATCCTGACAAACACATGGAATTAGTATTTATGGTTTCGGCATCAGAAGGTTCAACAGGTGATTTTCTGTTTCCTGTTTACCGAGCAGGTCTGCGGTTTATGTTGAGGGCTCTTATTTTGAAGGAGTAGAGCAGAAGTAGAGTTAGGCAGTGTGTTGTGAGTTTTCTGCTTTGATGGGAAAAGAAAGTACGAGCGGTCCTCCTCCTGTTACACTTCATCATGTGCGTGTTTTACTCATATGTAGTTTCAAACATAAGCATGAGTCATAAACCCTTTGCTACATACATACCAAAAAAAACAAATACATATCCTTGCTGGTAATCTTTTCAGGGCCATAAGCTAACTGCTAAAGCAGAAAAAAAGGAAAATTATTTGGAGGATAGTGAAGTCTGTCCTCCTCTGCTATCCACTTCACACAGACTGCCTTTCACCTTGCTGTCCTTTAGGTGTCGTTATCGGAGCATAATCTGAATTTCAATAATGGATTATATCCAAAGGAGATTATAAAAGTTATTTGAATAATGCTGAGATTTGGTAGAGGTTTAAGTCCAACCAATTATCCTTTTTATAAAGTCTACTGTACTTTAAAATTCAGAAGACGGTATGAGATTTACCCGCACAATTATTTGAAAGCTTTAGTTACGTTACAAATTTAAAATTTTTCCCATATGGAAAATATGAATGTTTGAACTCCAGCTGATAAAATAAACCAAATAGAAACTTTAATTACAGTCAAAACCGTTTGAGTCTTTATAATCTCATGATATGATTCATAATAGTATAATATTAATGTCATGAGGAATATTTTCCTTAATTTCCCTCTTTTATTACTTCAGTATATTTTCCTGGTTATTCACATACTTTTACTTTGATTGTTGTACTTTTATACTGTAGTTTTAGTACTTGTATTCCAGTCAAGGATCTGAGTACATCTCAAGCGGTGACCCTTGTAAAACACTAAAGAGAATCCACTTAATAAACATGTTTAAATCAATTCTATATATGTGGCGGTCTCACACCAACTCTCCGGTGCTGGTTCTCCAAACAAATGGAACCAGAGTCTGAGGTTTGACCCGGTTCTGAAGCGTCGGACTCACCCTCCTCACAGTCGGAGTCCTCCAGACAGAAACTGGCTTTGTGTCCCTCCGCCACTTTGGTCCCGTTGGCATTCAGCAAATCATAGTGGGTGAAAATGTCCATGCTGTGGTAGTGGCTGCAGAGAACGGGGAATTATGCCGATCAAAAAAAGTCTTTTAATGAAGTTAAACGGCAATATTTTTATAGTTGTGGCACTTTATTGTCTAAATATTCCATAAAAAGTGACCAGAATGTGTTTATTTAAAACAATGCTTCTCCAATGGGAGTACACGTACCCCTAGGGGTAATTAATGGTACTGACGGGGGAACGTAAGACGGTTTTTTAAATGTTGTGCATAATTCCTAAAATAGTTTTACTCTAATAAGTTAAACTTAAAAATAGAAATAAAGCATAAATCAATTCAAGCAAATTAAACGTTCACTAGGCTTATTTTAAATGCAGATACTAACTGCTATAAGATGCAACCAATGAGAAGCAGGAAGTGGATATTGAATTTTTGTTTCGTATCGTCGAGGGGAAATTTGGCTACAGAAATAAGCTCCACCCCAAAATAAACATCTTGAAACGATCAACCTTACCCATGACAAGCGTGCCAGACCCACGAGTGGCGCCCAGCCTTTGGCTTGAAGTCGGCCCGGCCGATGTTGTGGATCTGGGACGAGAAGCGGAGCAGGCGTCGATGTCCGTAGGGCCAGTTGGCCTTGGCGGCAGATTCGGACAGGCAGTCCTCCTCAGCAGCGCAGTAGAGCATGTGAAGAGGACGATCCTCAATGTAAACCGTCTGCTGCACCAGAGGGGCGTTCAGGACGAGGTCAGAGGCCGCTGGGTAGACGGACAGGACAGTACCGGGTTTCGAGTTCTGTTCCTCATACAATCATTCACGTCACATAAATCCATAGTCAAAATTCACTCAACTCATATTTCTATGAAGTCAGTCAAGAAAGAGAAATACAATTTACAGTACAGTATTTCTTCTAAGCTCGATAATAAAACAGGTCAGATTTCCTTGTGTCGGTTCTTACGAGATACTTTTAGACACAATTGGACTTAAGGCCCGGAAGTAACAGTAACAAAACGTTTCGTTTTTTAAATTTTCTTCTTTATTGTTTTTTTTACAAAAAAAATCCTCCTGTTCGGACTAAATCTAGAATAATGATTAGGAAGTTACGTTAAAACCGTGTTTTTCCTTAAAAAGCTCCCCCTAGTGGATAAAATGGGACACACAAGGTAGAGCTCCTCCACCCGATTCAAACGCGACAAATTTTGACTAAATCTAACCAACGTTGGAGAAATTATGGCTCAAAAACTTTTGGAGTTGAAGCCAGCGGGGAAAATATGCAACTGACAGTTCCCAAAATCAATCCAGTTCTTGCTCTCACTAAAGTCTGTGTGGGTAAAAAGTTTGAAAGTGCTCCACGAATTACTTTTGGAGTTATCACGAGGGATCTGTAGCAAACACAGACTTCTCGCGGATACAATATATATACTTTGAATCAGAAAAGCTACAGTTGAACCCAGCAGATTATTCCGTCGGTCACTCACTCTCAGAACAGATGACGCCGGCTGAGAACTTTGCTGCCGACTTCAGGCAGCTGACGGTTTTGTGATGCTGGCACTGAGCCAGAGACATCTCCTTCCCGGAACACTTCACGCCGCTCATAACCATCTCCGTCACGTTGCTGCTGTCCCAGTACCAGGTTTCCTTAGAGTCAGCGTTTAGACAACAGGAAACAGTTAACCCCCCGACGCTAACCGGAAATACAGGGTGGGGTCGTTTATGACATTGATATATTTTAATACAGGAATACTTTCTTAATTGTGTTTATCATAACGCCTAATGCTTCCTTTGTGTTTTCTATAATTTTCTGATGTAATTAATTATAATTTTCAGTAATTTTTTAACGCAAAAAATAAAACCGCACACACATTGTATGAATAAAATGACATTACAAGAAACAATCTTTGTCATTTCTTCAATATTTAAAAAAATAACATTTTAAAAAGGATATGTTGTGGTGAATTATGTCTATAATAGTAGGCTACAGCAAACTAATGTATCATTTAAATACCAAAATATGGATGGATTGGTGACTCTTATACTTTGATCAACAACTAATTACAATAATTTCATCACAGTCTTGTTACTTTTCATGCATAAGCTAAATAAATATGGATAAAATATTTTCTTAAGAAACTCAAAACGTTCAGCCTACTGAAATATCTGAAATCTGTAGCCGTTAAATGAGATTACTATTTATGGAATAATTACAACTAATAATGACAATTATTAAGCTGAAGAAACTGAATAATATTCTGGCAATTTTTTTTTCCATGAATGGACAGTGAAGAAAATCATAATATCATTATTCCCATTAACATTAACATTATTCTGGCTAAAAAACTATGAAAAGTATCTTGAAGGTTAAATGCAGCTGCAGACATTCCAGCGTTTTGGAGGACGGCGTGAAGCTGAGCTGATCGTCACCGGAGGATTTCCTCCTGAGTATAATCACATGACTGACTTCTAGAGTCAGGTTCTCTGGATCCATGTGTGATTACATCACCGCTAACTTTATTACATCCATCCTTCCATCCATCAGTCCATCCAAGTATCCAATAATCCATCCAGCCATCCATCCATCAATCCTTTCAACCATCCATCAGTCCATCCATCCCCCATTCATCCATCCATCAGTCCATTAATCCATCCATCCATCCCTCCATCCATCCAGTCTTTACAGTCTTTTCTTCATTCTTTCATGAGCCCTAAAAACCTCCAAAAGCTGGAGACGACGAGCAGCGGCTCTATTCTGAGCCGCATCAATACTGTTATTTACTGCTTTAAATAAAAGGTTTGTCTATGTAAAGGACTTAAATCTTTCCTTTTTAGCAGAACCTATAACTTTAATTAACATTGCTGCTTTTTGGTCAGGCTTTTATATAGTTATTAGTTTATTTTTTATTGATGCTTTTATCTGCTTTTACTTTGTGGCACTTTGAGATTTGATCCAAATGTAAAGTGCATTATAAATTAAATGTATTATTATTATTATTATTATTATTATGTTTTAAGGAATTTGCTCCTTTTTCTAATTTGAGTCAAATCACTTCTTCTTAAAATGATCACCTTTCTAAACATTATTTAATGTAATGAGACCGATTCTGTCACACTGCTGGTTTTGACTCTGATGTTCTGTGTACATTTGTTTTTATTCTGATGTTTTGTATATATTTGTTTTTACTCTGATGTTTAGTGTATACTGTATTTGTTTTTACTCTGATGTTCTGTATATGTTTGTTTTTACTCTGATGTTTTGTATATATTCGTTTTTACCCTGATGTTTTGTGTATATATTGTTTTGACTTTGATGTTTTGTGTATATTTGTTTTGATTCTGATGTTCTGTGTATGTTTGTTTTAACCCTGATGTTTTGTATATATATTGTATTTACTCTGATTTTCTGTATACATTTGTATTTACTCTGATGTTCTGTGTATGTTTGTTTTTACCCTGATGTTCTGTATACATTTGTATTTACTCTGATGTTCTGTGTATATTTGTTTTTACCCTGATGTTTTGTGTATATATTGTTTTGACTTTGATGTTTTGTGTATATTTGTTTTGACTCTGATGTTCTGTATATATATTGTTTTTACT
>VRLP01005673.1:0-22500 GCA_009660295.1 Lophius piscatorius
GATTTTTAAATATTGATTTACTATAAAAACTAAATTCTCTTTGGTTTGGATTTTTAAATATTGATTTACTATAAAAACTAAATTCTCTTTGGTTTGGATTTTTAAATATTGATTTACTATAAAAACTAAATTCTCTTTGGTTTGGATTTTTCTCTCGCGCTGTAGCAGGAAAGGTTCAAATCATAAAGTCTATGATTTCACTTAAACGCACATTGAACATCATCCAGCTTCTATATTTGATCAACTCATATATTGGGTCAGGTAGCAGCGCCAGCAGGTTTAGACCCTCGCCACAGAAACAGGTACCATGATGTGGTACCAGTAGGCCATGCAGGTGGACCAGGTAGTCCAGCTCCTGGTCCTTCCCTCGAAAGGATGGACCTCAGTTCAGGGTTCAGGTCTTAGGACTTTATGATTCCATGAGAATCAAACTCATCTGTCAAACGGATCAGCTTGACGGTTTCATGACCCGCTCTTATTTCCAGTTTTGGACCATATTTCAGTCCTCATTGGGTTTAGCTTTCATAACAACGTTAGTTTCAGCCTGTGGGTTCAGATGCTCTTCAGAAAGCAGCAGCGGTTCTTCGCTCTTCTCTTCTATTGGTCTCTTGAACTATTGAACCTGACAGCTGACTTCTGATTGGTCCATTAGCGTCAGTCTTCCTCAACCACACTGAGAATCATCGTCCTCAGGCGAAACCTGAGTCTCCCTCAACTCAGGTGTTTTTTCCTTAAAAGCGAGACAAGGTCACGACCTCGAGTCACAGAAAACGTTATTAGGGTCGCCGTATGAATCTCCTGAATGCTCTTCTGATTTATAGAAGCGGTTAAGTCATCAGATAACGGGGCCAATCTAACCTAGCCTATGATTTCCTACCATGTAGCCAATGAGACTCATTTGAAGGTTTTACAGAGAAAAGAAATGTGATGATTGAAGATGTTTAATGTTCTACAGCTCTAATATCCAAGCTACGCAAAGAAACGTCGAGTTTCCTCCTTTTTGGTCTCCTTGGACCATGACCCCCGTCTTTCTGTAATACTAATCAAGATTAAACTAATGAAAGGACAAGATGGACGTGGGTAATCATAAAGCCCGGTTTCTCTAAGGCTGTTTGGATGGAATCTAATCTTTCACACTGCTTCATCTCCAGATGTTGCCACTCATCCATCAGGCGCTGCTCTTATGAGCTCGGTGTGACGCCCATCTAATAAAACCTTAATGATCCTGCAGGTCTGAAACACTTTCTTCTCTCTGTACCGATAGTCTGAGAGAAACATCCTTCATGTGTGAAATGGTGATTATTCATCTTCAGTCGACCTGCGCTGTAGTTGGTATTCCGCGGACGCTTCAGCAGCAGCACCAGGAGATTGGCTGAAGACCGGCTGGAGAAACAGACATCGGACTTTGTTCGCAAGACCAAACAGACAAAGTCCAAACAAAAAGTAAGACAACCTGAGACGAACTCTAGACTTTGAATTTACCTCATGTAACTGGAGATTTCATGAATCAGCCCTAGAGTAAGAAAACACTAATAAGCTAGGCCGCTATGCTATAAACAACCGTTTAATATTTTGATGGCCCCCTCTAGACCCTTCAAGTAAGAGCTCTGATATCTGGTACAAATACATTAACAGCAGATCCCTCAAGGCCAAGACCCACTGAAAGGGGGTCTCCATGGATCAGTCCCGTTTGTGCAGCACTACACACCGATGCTAGTTTGTACTGATACCTGGAGACTTTAGAGGCGGAGTCAACAACTTGAACTCAGTGAGCCTTGAACATTCAAAACCCTCACCGGTTCACAGATCCTTCCTTAGACCACCTTTGAAAACAGAAACCTGCCCAAACGAGACGGGGGTATCCTCACCAGCTCATCTCCAGTTCGTACTGCCGCTAGACCCCAACCTCAAACTGTCCCATCCGATCCTCGCCATCAGAACAGTGACATGGACTCAAATCCCGGCAGTAGTGTCTCGCTGAAGTTCAGGCCTTTTTACACCGCGGCCATGACCTTTTGGCCCTTTAGGCCTTGGTGGTGTTAGGAATGGCTACGGCCTCAGCCAGGACGGTTCACCACCGATGCTCCCTTGGTAGAAAGGTGGGTCATGTGACAGGAAACACTCGGGCAAAGTCAGGAAGTGGATTCTCTTTCTTTAGCGCTGTGAGAGACTTTCCGTCAATTGCGTTGAATCTACCACCAAAGAGGAACCAGCCAATTTTGGAGACCCATTTTTTTTCTCCTTCTTTAACATTGCAAGAATTAAAGTTGGGAGTAGGAGCCGGTGATTGAATATTTTGAACCATCTGTACAGTGGAACTGGAAATACATGGGTTCTTTTTTAACACTGAGGACCAAAGTCTCGAACCAATTCTAGGTGATAAGGTTTCTAAACAGCTGCTGGAATCTAACTTGTGAGGGGAAGGAACCTCAAGGATTGCTGAGATGTTCTGCCTTGACCGATGTTTGCAGCCTTGACCTGGTTCATGTTTGTTTTCGCTTCTGCTACAGTTACCGCTCCCTTAATTGCGTCCCTCCCTCATACCCTGTCACAACACGGACTCTGCACCGTGAACACTATTTTATGTGTGACATACTGATCAGTGGAGGTTTAGTTCATCTGGCACCATCACAGGGAAAAACGCCCTTGATGAAGCTCCCACATAAATCAGAGCTCTTCTTCTCTGCAGCCGGTCGCTGCTCACACATCCCAAACTGGACTATCGGCATCCTCGTCTTGTGTTAAAGGTACCGTAAAATATTAAAGATGCTCTACTTTTGATTTGTCGGTAAAATATTTAAGGAGTTCAGAGTCGCCACTGCAACTTCCTGTTTGGTGAAAGAAAGGTCTGGAAGGAACTAAAGACTGTCGTCATGATCGGACTAGAACGTGTTCCAAGGGGTCCAAGAGGAGCGTATGCGTCCGTCAAGGTCCAACGATTCTACACACCTTTCAAGCTAACCTGGCCCAAGGGTCGCACCTCCGATTCAGTTTTTATGCACAATACAGGTAAAGGTTGAAAATGGCAGATTTCAGAAGTTTAAAAAAATAAAAATAAAAAAGCTAAAGCTAAAAATCTGTAGCTTTATTGGGTTCTGTTCTGGACCCGCTGACAAATCAACCAAGTTCCGCTAAGTTGTTCGCTAAGTTTATTTTTTATTTTTGATTGTCCCTTCATCGAAACCTTCTGGGAAAAAGTCTGTAAACATATTGCGGTAACGTTTGCTAACAAATGCAGCGGAACTTAAACCAGTTGTGTTGAAATAGCTTCATGCTATGTTGTTTGCTGCCAGAAGGTGAATTTTGCTTCAATGGATTCCCGAAAATTCCCCCCCCCCCACTCTAAGAGAGGCTACCGGGTAAAATGGCCCCATGGGAGTTTTCAACTATTGTTTTTAACAAACCCTCCGTATTTTTCAGGATTTGGTTTCCCTTTTTAAAGTACATTGGAGCAGAGCGGGTGCAGATGTTAGAGGGCGGGTCTCTTTGGGCTTATCTAGAAGATCGTTCCCCAAATGTCCCTAAATAAAGTCGTAGTAAAGTCACATATTGCTTCACATTCTTGCCTGGACTTTTAATTTAAAAGAGTTTTGAGTTTCACAATCGTGCGAGAGTCGCGGTTCTGCATGGTTGGTTGGTTTTTTAAAATGATTGATAATGGAATACCTCATGCTTGTATCTATTGGTGAAAAAAAAAAAAAAAAACAGTTTAAAAACCGCCTGACTAAGGAGCAAATGGTGAAAACATCACCTCCCTGATGGAGTTGGGCGCCTCCTTAATCAATAACCCAGAAGACAGTTTGACCATTCAGTGCATGCAGGCGTTCGCAAAGGCAATTTCTTAAATCCTTTATTTTAAGTTTCTCTTTTCATTCTATTTGCTGCAGAGGATGATTAGATGTATTGTGATGGAAGTATTCTCTCGCTCTGATTCATGCTCTCTCTCTCCTTCTCTCTCCCCCCCTCCCCCCTCCCTTTGTGTTGCACTATTGGCAGCACTTACTGCCAGGAGGTTGTCTGACAACCCGGCTGAAGTCCTGAGTGATGCAGGGAAAACTTTACAAAAGCTCGGACAATCAACTCTGGACCCGTTTCTCCCTATGGAACAAAATGTTCGGCGAACGTTGAAGTAACGCTGTGGCGTCCCATTGAACAGCAGCCGCCGTTACGGGGGAAAAGTTCCGATACGGTTTCGGTTTGAAAGGCACTTTTAAAATATCATTCAATAACCATCGTACTCATTGTCTTACAAGTTGAAGCAAGAATGGCCGATTTGGGATACATTTTTAGTCGAGGACCTGAATAAGATAGTACTGGACTGGACCGGAGGAGAACACTGGACTGGTCTCGGTGATCTTCACTGTACGGGACTAAACTGAGGTCACGATTTAAAATCTTCAACTCTGACTTTTATCGTAGACGGACCACTGCGATGCTCTTGCCCACTTCATTTCTCGGTGCGACGACAATTTGCGGGATTAATAAAGTTGTGTGAACTTGAACTGGACTCGAGAAGAACAGCACTCAAGTGTTTCCATCATGTCACGACTTTCACATGTGCAAACAAACTCAAACTTGTAGAAACTTTAAAATGCAGCGTAGGGAAAAGGCCTATGCGATGTAACCTCCGCATGAATCCCTGAACGGACGGGAGACCACTGGATTCCTCGTTCCTTCTTCTGCCACCGAGTCTGTCTGAAGGAACCTCATCAAGATATCTATGAATGGGACCACGAACATTGAGTTCTGTCAGAAAGTGCTACCAAATGTCTGCATTGCCTTGCACACAGCACATCCTGATGCCAACTACTAACCGGTGAGAGGCTGTATCTTGTCAGTGGGTGGGACATATTAGACAGGAAGTTAACTTCTTTTCCTGAAATGGATGGGTTGGTAGCAGGAACAATGGGCAAAGGATCTAAGAGCTTTTGACAAATTACGATGGCTTGATGACTGGGTCAGAGCAGAACTCCAGAACTGCAAGACTTGTTGGGTGTTCCTGGTCTGCAGTGGTACCAACAAAAGTGGTCCAAGGGAGGAACCGGAGGTCCGGTGGCTGGCTCATTTGTACCCAGGGCTCATCGACTAATCCCACAGAAGAGCTACTGTAGCACACACTGCTGATAAAGTTAATAGAGGTTTGAATAGAAAAGGGGGGCCTACATAAGATCAGGCAGTGTCTGCGATTAGTTCTGGATGTGAACTAATCGCAGACCCTGGATGTGGTCTCATGAAGACCAGATGAGACCCGTATCTCATCTGGTCTGGGATCGCCTCAGCATCTGAGGATAGATTTTCTGGGTAAAGGGATGTTTGGAATTCCCCGCTTGGCCAGTCCCACCACAGTCCGTCCCCGGATAAGAAGAAGAAAACTGATGTAATGGAATAACTGGAAAGCAGAGTTACACCATCTTCCCCTTTCCTGAACTCCATAAGCGTGCGATAAATCTGCTCCACTGAATCTCTGACTCTGGGGCTTTAAATCCTCACAAACATGGAAACAAAATGAAGCAGCATGATGTTGGCAAGAAGATTAGATGTGTAGCCGTCAATAAAAGCAGCGGACCTTTTTAAACCCAGACAAAGGAAGCAGCCTCCACCTCAATCGCCCTGAAAACGTTTTCCATTCCTTTGCCAAAAACATTTCTTCTTTCCCGGCCTATCAGAGGGGACCCACAAAGACGGAGCTTCAATCAGCTGATCGGCAGCCGAGTTGACGTTCTGCCGGACCCACAGAAATCACAGCGAGGAAACGTGGGAGTTAATTTATGTTCAGAGAGGAACAACCTTCAAATCCCTCCACAGATTCTGGAGGTTTTCCACCCTGCAGGGTCCAGCCTCGGCCTGCTGTCACTCCAAACGCTCGTCTGGGGACCTTCCAAATTAAATTCTCTTAGACTTCCTCCAGAATCAATTTAAAACGACAAGCCACTTGAAGAACAGTAAGAAGTTTGGAGTAATGGCTGAAGGAGCGGCGTCACGCTTACTGAAGAAGACAAGGCGGCGATTAAAATGGAAGCTCCTTCATTTACATACTGGAGGGGGCGGATCAGATATTAACGAGAGCTCTGATCGGGTTCGCCGGGACAACCTCACCTGTTTTACTGCAAACCCTTGCACCAAACGGCGCTCTGCTGTTTACTGCGAGCTCCGGTGGCGAAGGGTTTAACCCCTGATGTCCTGATAGAGATGATCTTCCACAATCTAGCATGTCTGCCAAGCTCCTTTACTGTACATCCACATCTCAGGGGGGCCAGCATCGATCCGTTCACACTTGGATACGTCATCTGGAGGGGTTCCCATACCGGCCCCCTAGAGATAAGTGTTAGACCACTCTAGCTCCGCAGCCACAGCCGGATATATTACCGTCGTAAAGTCTTAGGGAGCGATTGCCATTAAGAGTTGAAAAGACGACTCAGCAATTATTTTGTGTTGCACTTAACTGCATGATCAAGATTCAACAAAAATATTTGACAGTGCAAAATACAACCAAAAATATGATTGGGGGGTGGGTGGGTGGGGGGGAGGGTTCAAATGAGCGACCTGAATGAATCCTCTAAATTACAAAATGTACTTTGTAACAATCAGATAAATTATGATCATTTTATTCAACAGGAAACATTCGGGTCTATATGCGTAAAAGAAATATTAACAATAACGTGAAACCCTTCACTTTCTGTTTCTGCTGCCAAATTGTTTTACAACAACAACTAAAAATGACTGACTGGAATGTCTTTCTTTTCATTTAATCCAAAGTCTACAAAATAAGTCATTTATAAAATGGCTAATAATGGATTCTTTATATTTATACGTAGACTCTAAAGCATCTAAATGGACCTGCTAACGTCTGTCCGGGCTCAGTGGACTGACTGGATGTGGAACTGTGGAGGTTTTTCTGGATCTGTGGTAATAGTGACTTTGACCGCTGGCTTTTTGCTGCACAATCAGCAAATCACCTCCTCCAAGATATCAGCTCTCCTTTCTCATTTGGCTTCAGTACAAAATGTGTCCATGGCGGTGCTGAAGTGTTTTGGCTCTGGCCACTAAATGATCCATGATGTTCAGGTCAATTAATGCTCACTGATGCCTGGGAGGAGATGGCCCCAGGATGCATTATGGGAAGCCAGGGGAGGCAGTGTGTTGTTTTGGACTGACTGTATTCCCTTACAGCAGTGGGTTCTTCAGCGGGACGATGGTTCTTGACACACTGCAGAAACGGACCAGGAATGGTTTGACATGGTCTCCAGACCCCCCAGATCTCAATCCAATGGAAAATTCAAGTCTGATCCACGGAGGCTCCACCTCACTACGTCCAGGACTTAAAGGATCTGCTGCCACATAACAAGACTTCTGATGTGTTCTGATGTGAGTCCAGGCCTCCAGGTTCACAGAAGTTTGGCAGCAGAAGGGGTCCTACACAATCTGATGCAGGTGGTTATAATGTTGTGGCTTAACGATGCATGATTGTTGGCAGCATGTTAAAAGGCCCAATATTACTCATGGCAGTGGAAAAGTGAACCCAGAACTGTAAATGGATCCACCTCCAGCACCCAAACAAGGGGGACCACATGACCTCAAAAAACGTTTGCTGGCCATTCCAAGACATCCGGACATCAACATGGAGTTTCAGAACAGTTGAACCGCTGAAGTGTCCTTGAGCAGGACTCGGGCCCTCCGCCCCCAGCCTCATTAACAGTCGCTGAGGACGGCGCTGATGGAAATGTGAAAAGACAAACAGGGCTGAAGGCTCCGGTCACGCCCCCTCTGTTACTGCCTCAGCAGGTCAATGAAACGTTGCTCAGGTCGTCATGACGACACGTCGTGAATAATTCAGAGGAAGTGATAAGGAGGACAGGCAGGATCCGTATCCTGTGACGAACCTGACACGACAGAAGCTACACGGGTTCTACTTTCATATGAGTCCAGCTTTTATTCTGGACGACATTTGGGATCAACTTCTAAACGAGTTCAGAAACTTTATACAGGCAGAGATGAAGGTGTTCAGATGTTCTCTGGGAGTGAGGAGGAAGGACAGGATTAGAGAGGAGGACATCAGAGGGACAGTCCAGGTTAGACGTCCTGGAGACAAAGTCAGAGGACAGACTGAGATGGTTCTGACCCGTGAAGAAGAGGAGGGGTAGTGGATCTACTGGTAGAAGGATGCTGGAGATGGAGCTGCAGGCAGGAGCAAAGGGGGCGGAGCAAAGAGGAGGTTTCTGGGTGTGGTGAGAGAGGACATGCATTTGGTTGGTGGGACAGAGGTGCAGAGGACAGAGGGAGACCCCTGAAGGGAAGAAGAAGAAAAACTTCATGTTGGATCAATGCTAGAAACTATTTACACCAATTAATTATGTTAATATCAATATAGTATTGATGACATAAACGGAAAAACGTCTTCAGACCGAGTAAAACGAAGAATGAGCGACGAAGGCGAGTCGGATCCCTCAGCCTGGAAGAAAAAAGCTTTAAGGAAACATCCGTCTCGCTCTTTATGGGATGTCCAGGGTTGGTTTTTTTAGCAACTCGTTAAAAGGTTTTCTGACCCAACATGTCCTCGCTGTAGTAAATCATGAATTAACCTCCCGGCGCCGACACTCCTCCTCCGGGTCTCAATCCACCCTTTGGAGGATTCTGGACTGAAAAGTAAAAAGTATATTTCTTGCTTGTTGTGGTAATAGACACTGGCTCATTATCTCCCACTCAATTACAGATATCGATCGGCTCCCTTGGCTCCGGCCGCTGGAATCCCACTAATGGTCCAAATGTAGTCCGGGATGGAGACGTAAATCAGGAGGAGAGCGTAAGAGGCTGAGGAGCTGCCAACACACTGCAGATAGCCACAGAGGAAACACCTCAGCGCCACGCATGACTCCGTGTTTACCTCTTCGTCCGCTGCGGGATACTCGCCTCCGTTTTTACGACGCACAAACGCCATCCATCCCGTCTGCTGACGGGTTTCATCCTCGGACGGGTCGCAGTGACGCAATCGGTGAAAGTCTTCAGGGATCCACTTAGCAAAGTAGCCGTTAAGGTTTTGGGTCGGACGGGGACCGGCGAATACAAGAGTGATGTTTGTACTCCTGAAATAATAACTTTAATCTGCAGAGTAAGCTACTGAGCGGTAAAGTGGAGCGTCTCAGAACTAATATGATGACTAATCATTGTGCATTAAGCAGGAGGGAAAGAGGATGATGGGGAAGAACTTGGATTCCATGGCTTCATCAGTTAGCGGTGTCAGCAGGGAACTGATGCGACGGCACCAGGGGCGGGAAGAGTCGGACCTTTGAGGAATATGTAAGTGGACTCCGGTTTAAGGTTTGTGGGGGAAAGCGATTAAAAATGGGGACAAAGGAGTTAAAACTACTGAGATCAACATGGTTGTCAGTGAGCGGCTCAGAGCCCAGTGAGGTTCTGACCCGGTCAGGGTCAGATCTACAAACGTATGGACCCAACGGAGGATTTTAACCTCAGCATTTAATCTACACTTCATACGGAGAGAAAATCACGGGTTCAGCCCTTTTTATGAAAAAAAAGGAAAAAGACTTGATAATAGAAAAAATGTTAAATGTGAAATAAAGTTTTTCATTTCTCCTCTTTACTTTTTTTGTTTTCAAAATATTTTCAGTTATACATGAAAAAAGTGATTAAAAAAAAAAGAAATAGACAAAGTTAAAGGTTCATTTTTAAAATGTAATAAAGAATGGATTTTCCTGGACTTAGTCTCTGAATAAAAGAAGAACAGCAGAACCGGCAGAAACCCGTGGGCTCAGCACGCCCCCTTCAGTGAGGCAGAGGTACTGCTGCCTCACCTTCTCGTGTTCATCACGGTTTTATGTCGGATCAGTATATTATACAAGTCTCTACAAACGTTACATCGGTGACAAACAGTGAGAAAACAAAGGCTCGACCCAGTTTGTGAGACGAGGTTCTGTTCATAACTGTTTCTCTCTGTTCGAACAGGAAATACGCAAATTCTGCAATTTGGATTATAAGAAATGAATGAAATGATTGGAATCATCCAGAAATGACGTTTATGGCAGACAAATATTCATATCCATTTAATCATTATTTCTTTTTTACTTTCCATGACGCCTCTCCAGCCCGAGACCCCACCCTGAATGAAAGACGCCTCCGATGATGAGGATGAAGATGAGGTATTCCTCTACGAGTGCCACGACGGGGTCGCAGTGAGAAACGATAGAAATAAAAAGCAGCGACAGAAATAGGAGAGGAACAATATAGAGAGGAGAGACGCGAGAATCTAAAATACAAACAATCGGAGAAATAAAAACGGAGAAAATTTATGTTAATATTGCACACACATATATATATATGTAAGGATCTGGGTTCTGGTCTGGGTTCTAGTTGTGGAGGGATTGGCACCAGCTGTAAAAGGTCTTGGTTCTGGTCTGGGTACTAGCTGTGGAGGGATTGGATCCAGCTTTAAGGGTCTGGGTTCTGGTCTGGGTTCTAGCTGCGGAGGGATTGGAACCAGCTGTAGAATATCTGGGTTCTGGTCTGGGTTCTAGCTGTGGAGGCGGGAGAACCCCTCCTCAGTGCTATCCTATCTAATACAGCGTGTTGCGTTCAGGTGTCCTTGTGTTCTGTCCTGCTCAGTGAAGTGTGCAGCATCCAGGTCCCCGACAGAATCTCGCTCCGACTCCTGCCGCGGCGCCGTTCTGCTGTCAGACGGATCTTTCTTAATAACATTCTGAGAGACGTGACACCTCGGAGGAGGCGGACGCTGTGCAGCGCCGCAGAAAGAAGACGCTTCGTCGTGAACTCTGCCTGAACCTCACAGGTTGTATCTGTTTACTAAGCGCTGGAAGAGTCCCAGAGGTGACTGATGGGATATGGATTTATACCAAACGGCTTTTCATTCCAGTCACGCATAAATATTGGCAGAGGAAACGGGAAAAATAAACCTTAAGCATTAATGTAGCATTTTTATGGTCTATTGACTGCTCAGTGTTTTACAATAAAAGACATTCATCGTATCTTACCACGGTACGTAAGTCGCGATACGAACGTGCACTACTGCCGCGATAACTAATTCACAACACGATATTATCACAATTATCAAGTCGCAATGCCGTAACATCCCGATTACAATCTCAAGACGATTATCAGGGGTTTGTCTTTTTCGCCCCAGGAGAAACTGGAACCGGTTTGTTTCTACCAACGACTGAATCAAACCCTGGACACACTGATGGACTGGAGACCTTCAATGAGTTTTGATTGGGGTTATAAAAAAAGAAATGGAAAAGGAAGCAGAGATGGTGCAATAAAAAAATAAGTGGAATCAATTTGAACATCAGCCAACCAAAGAGACGCGGGGGGGAGGGGGAGGATCCCGTACCAGCCGGAATTGGCCGAAAGGCTGGGTATATCCTAGAAAAGTCACCGGTTCACCACAGGGCCTTCTTTCAAATGAGATTTAATTGTGCAGGTCCCCCTTTTGCCACCAAAACAACTCCTATCCATCTCAGTATTGATTTTCTACAGAACAGAACATTGCCCGGGGAATCACACTGCCTTCCCTAAGGCATCTCGGCGCCATCGGTTCACCAGCGAGTGACCCACTCGTTCATCCACATGGTGTAAAAGAAACAACAATTCATCAGACCAGACCACCTTCTTCGTTTCCTTCACCTAAGGTAGGCGCTAACCGCTGCAGAGAGGCGCCACCTAACAAAGACCGGCCCTTCTGGACTGATCCAGATGTGGAGCTATATTTATAAATGTTTTACTTATGTTACTCGTCCTACTACCGCTCCTGGGCCCAATCGGAAGATCGCCGGTTTGAGTTCCACCAGGGTCTACTAGCCCTAGACTCTTTGAGCAAGACCCTGACACCCCCAGCTCCCCGGGCACTTCAAAGGCTCCTCCCACTGCTCCCTCGGGGATGGGTCAAATGCAGGGAAATAATCTCACCAGGTTGTACTGTGTATGACTGAAAGTGATCAATAAAAGATTTCTTCTTCTAATGGTTTCTAATTAAAAACGACGTCTGAAGACTCACAAAATAAATCTTGTCCTTGGACACCGCGCTCCAGAGCTTTCAATCATGTCACATGAATCTCATCAGCAGATGGGTTTTCAATGACTCCTTCAAAAGGTTCAGCTGATGATGAAGACCGGGACTTTCATGGAATCTCGGGATGAAGCCGTTTCCTCAGATTGCGGTTTGTGTAAATCGTAGGAATTCTAAGGGAATTCTTGATACTCAGATCTCTCGCCGTATTTATGCTGTTTGGCGGATGATGTTCGTTCTTCTGAGGCGAGACCATGACTCAAGTTATAATCACGAAAACAAAGAGTATTTTCTGCTTCTTTGGGAAAATGTTCCCGACGTGATGTGAATCGGCCGGATCCGCTCCGCTGAGACGAATCACCATGAAGCGCTGGCGCCTTGAAGGATAAGCCTTTTTTTCAACCTCTTTTAATAGTCGTTATGAGCAGCGGCGTGCAGAAAGAACGTGCGAGAAACGTGATTGAGGCGGCGGCGGGGGGGGGGGGGGAGGGGCCCGCAAGGCCATCTGTCCAGCCAGAGGAGGGATTATCGTCTTACGACAGTCCGTTTGATGTGAGGAGCCCCTTCAGCGCCAGCGTGGATCCGGCTAATTACAAAGTGCCAGTCATGATCGTGGTGAGGCGTCCCCCCTTCATGTTCCTGTCGGCCGCGGCGTGATCACTTATCATGAATGAGATGGGAAAGTAAAAGCTCCCCCGGAGAGCCGGGAGGCCGGGGGGTCAGACGCCTCATTAATAAAAGCACCGGCAACAGCGGCGGAGACGAGGAATTAAACACGGAGGTTAAATTCCCCTTTTATCTCCAGAGACCCTCAGAAACAGGAGGTTCTGACCCAACGCCATGTCCATCAGTCCAACAGGTCCTTACCGACACCTCCCAACGCTAATTATTAGCATAGTGTCAAACAATGGAGACGTGGAACTGCAAGCAGAAACTAAACACATCAATAACAGCAGGCAGAAGGCCGTCGGGGGGAACGAGCTGTACTCACGGGGAGGAGGATTAACCTGGATGATGGATGGTCCTCATGGATGGCTGGTTTTTTCGACGGCGAGGACTGACGGATTGTTTGTAATCGACGACACATTAGGCTCATGAATCTCAACACAGGACTGCAACTTCAGCAAACTAGGAACCGCCGCCGTCGCTTCATTACCACCATTAGGTGAGTGTTCTGGTTTTACTGTTGGAGGGGCTGCGGCACTTTTACCCTGAAGCAGATGGACGGACTTTATTGTGACGGAGCGGAGGCCTTTAATGGCGAGGGAGTGCAAAGGCTGAAAATGTGAAGGAGGGGTTTTATTGTGAAACTTTTTTCTTTTTATTGCGCAGCAGCTGGAAGTTCTTTGGTGTGTAGGAGTATGAGGACTTTTATTGTGAAGGACTGTAGCTATGAAGGGGTGTGAGGAAGAGGAAGGAGGCAGTAAAAACATTTAAAAGGATGTCAAGGACGTACACCCCAAAGACGAAGACTTTTACTGTGAAGGAACATGTGAACATTAATGGTGAAGTAGTAGGAGGACTGTTAATATCCAGAGGACTTTTATTGTCTAGTATTATGAGACCTTCTACTCTGATGGTGCTGGACGACTTGTGCATTATTACCAGCTCTTATTATGAAAGAGTATCTCGTCCTTCATCTGAAGATTCTGGAAGTGTTGAAGGCCCGGCATGACTTTTATTGTGAAAGAGTGTCAGGCTTCAACTAGCTCCGACGGAACCAGTGGGCTTTTAATGTGAAAGAGTTCAAGGCTTTACCTTACTTTGACAAGGACGGACATCTTTTATTGTGAAGGAACTGGAGGGCTACAATGTAACTCTGTAGTAGCCAGTACTTTTACTTAGAAGGTGCATATGTGCTTTTATTGTGAAGTAGCATGAGGTCTTTCATTTGGTGTCAAAATGCTAGAAGGCTTTTGTTTCAACATCGTGCTTTTATTATGAAGGAGCAGAAAGTCTGAGTGACCTAACCTGGACTATTCAGGAGGATTAAGGTGTATCGTCGGTGATGATGTCATAGCAGGGGGAGTGGCTTACCTTTGTGGGCGAGGCAGCGGATGCTCTGTTTGCTCTGGATGTCCCAGAGTCGAACGGTCTCGTCATGTGACCCAGAGAGGAGGAGCGTCCCGTCCATGGACACGGAGAGACACGTCACCAGGGTTCTGAAGGAGAGCGGCGGTTAGATCAGGTCACGTGACCTTCCTCATGAGTACCGACACCTGCTGGTGATTCTCACCTGTGACCTTTGAGGGTATGGTTCCCGTCGTTGTCGGACTGGAAGGATTTGTCCCGGCTGAGACTCTGAAAGACAAACGGTCCAAACGCTGAATCTTCATGGATGGAAAGCAGCTGATCCGCCTCGTTAACTTCCTCCTCATGTTCGTCTTTAACCTCCAGCCTGTTTTTTTTTCTTCTTCTGCTGCTGCTGCTTCTTTTTTTTTTTTCACGGGCTCAGAGTCGCCGCTAAGCACTTTGATCGATTCTTTTAATTACATCAATTAAACGCTGTGTTTCATCAGGCGGCCGACGAGGCGAGCTGGCAGGAGGCGAGTCTGAACACGGCCGATTAGAACCAGAACTTCCACGCAGAAACAACGACCCGCTGATCCGACCGCAGAGGCAATAGAAGGTTTCTGGATCAGCACCGGCGCCTGGATGCCAGCGGTCCCCGTACAAACCCGTCTGTCAGGATCCAGAGATCAGCTTCCTGTCAGCGCCCTGGAATCAGGCTAACGACGACAGTGATGCTGATGGAGGCTGAGCACCACCCTCTCCATCATGTGGGGGCGAGGATGAGCACCGCAAGAACAGTAGGTGGAGGAATATGAGGCAAAGGCAACATAAAGTGAACATGACATCAGGTGGAGGCTAGGTTAGGTGGTGGGTAAATTAGGTGGAGGCTACATCAGGTGGAGGCTACATCGGGTGGAGGCTAGATTAATTGAGAGTACAGTAGGTGGAGGAACATTGAATGTAGGCTGTATTAGGTGCTTTGTTATGTTGAGGCTAGTCTTAGAGGAATAAAAATAGGTGGAGGCACATGAGGTGACGACGTAAAAAGAACATTGGGTGGAGGCTATGTTGGGTGGAGGCCACATGAGGTGACTCCTGATGTTAATCTGAGTAGATCTAGAGGAGCGGATGATAAAGCAATCGGTCCTCATCTGATCCAGTTCAGGGTGCAGAGCTTTTACAGTTTGGGGGGGCTGGAGAGGTGGAGGGGGTGGGCGGTGTTTATGGAGGACAAAGCTCTCAGGTTTGTTGGGGGGATTAACTCGGCAAAGCTTTCAAATGTAAATCTGCCGTGAGGAGAAACGACGGCGTCGGTTCGGGTAGAAGAATGAAAAAAGATGCATCATCAGAGCTCTCCAGGATTTAGTCTGATCCGCACCGTTACCCATTCTTCTCCTGTGTCTCAGCCGTTCTGGGTTTTAGGCTCAGAGGCGACAGCAGACGCCGTCATCCAGAACTTCTCCGCTGTTCCAGCGCCGGTGCTGAGATTAACAGAGGAGGCGAGCCGGTCCCACCGAAACGCATAGAGAAACAACATCCATCCATCTTCCATGCCAGACATCCCACTGCCCAGGAGCACCCTCCAGCTCATCCTGAAGAGATATATAGCCCCTCCAGTGATTCTGGGCCCACCCCGGGGGTCTCCTTCCAGTTGGATGTAACTGCCCCCCCCCCTAACTGGTTCCTAGAGATGTTGAGGAGCCCCACCTCCCCTGGACGTTTATACGTCCACCATTTTATTAATGTCCAGTCACGTACTGATGAAATGTCACATTTCAGGAATAATGAGAACAATAAGGACATCGAGCGGTTTGAGGGTAAAGGTGATTACAGTGGGCATTAATCTGGATCCAGGAGGTCTGGGATCAGAACACGTATCAGACTTTTTTATGTCCCTGATACTTCTGGGATGTTATGGAATCGCCTTCGCCTCCGCTGGAGAGTCTTCCCGTTAGCTCAATAACTCAAAAACTATTTCATGCGTCATTTTCAAATTTTATAGCCACATAGACTACAGTTTGAGGAAGAACTGGAGTGATGTTTGGAAAGGTAGGTTTTATATTTCTGACACGAAAAAGTTTTCGCATCAGTTTTTTTGGAGCATGTGAATCGACCCGAGGGGATTTATCTTGTATGTAACATATTCTACTCTGAAAGTTCTTACTTTACTCACTAGGGGGCTTTTCTTTATGAAAATTACTGCCTCAGACATAACTTCACATTTAATTTGAAGAGTTCCAAACAAACAGACATTTGAAAGGTTATTGTCTTGCATGCAGAACCAACTGCATGTTCTTTGTCATTGTACCACGTTGTGAAAAAACGCAAAACATTCCGTGTAAACCAAACATGAGGCTAAGCCCCGCCCCCCCCATGGTGGAAGCTACAGTCAGCCGCTTGTGTCCGTGATCCCATTCTTCCTCAGGATGTAGGATGTAGGATGGAAGCAGGATTTAGAAAAGGGTTAATGGGATGTACGGGGAGAGCTGGGAGGCTTACCTGGCTGCACAGAGACACCTGGAAAATGTTTCCATCGCTGCCTCCACAGAACAGGAAGTACTCGCTGGGGTCCATCGTCACGGACATGATCTCCATGTCAAACAGGACGGACAGGAGCAGCTCACCTGAGGACAACTCCCACACCTGGACAGCAGGAGACGGATGAGAGCATCCATGAGAAACCATTTAGAACCAGATGAGGGTCAGGGAAAACGTAAGAAGAAGAAGAAGAAGGGGAACCGTTATGATTTATCTGAAAGAATTCCGTCTCCGTCTTCACTCCTCAAATCTGAGGAAGACTAACTTTACTTTTAATGAGAATTAACTGAATCAGGTTACATCTGATTTCTCCAGTAAAATACCTTTAAGCTCAGACTTTAATTAATGAGGTCCAGTAACTTTACAAGCTCAAATGTTGCATCGATCGACAACCTTTTGTAAAGTTGTAAACTCCAGGTTTCGCCATGTTTGGTGTTTTACCGTTAATTTGTAAATTAGTCTGATGAATTAGCATATTTTTGAATTGCCGATCGATGTAGACAGTGAACAAATGTAATTATATGACGCTTTTCTAGTCTGCTCTACCACTCAAAGAACTTTACATTGTGAGTCAGCATTCACCCATTCATACAAACATTCACACAAACATTCACACAAACATTCACACAAACATTCACACATACAAACATTCACACACACAAACATTCACACAAACATTCACACACACAAACATTCACACAAACATTCACACACACAAACATTCACACAAACAAACATTCACACAAACATTCACACACACAAACATTCACACACACAAACATTCACACACAAACATTCACACAAACATTCACACAAACATTCACACAAACAAACATTCACACATACATTCATTCACACATACAAACATTCACACAAACAAACATTCACACAAACATTCACTCACACAAACATTCACACATACAAACATTCACACAAACAAACATTCACACAAACAAACATTCACACAAACATTCACACAAACAAACATGCACACAAACAAACATGCACACAAACAAACATTCACACAAACAAACATTCACACATACAAACATTCACACAAACAAACATTCACACACACAAACATTCACACACACGTACAAACATTCACACACACAAACATTCACACACACGTACAAACATTCACACGTACAAACATTCACACAGTCACACAGTGATGATAGAGGCTGTCATGAAGGCGCCACATGTCCATCAGGAGCAGTCACCATTCACACCATCATTCACACCTATGGAACAACCATTGGGAGAAACTTGGGGATCAGTATCTTGCTCAAGGACACTTTGACATGTGGACCACATGACCACAGACGGGGTATCGAACCACCGACCTTCAGATAAGTGGACAACACTCTACCAACTTAGCCACCGTCGCCCAATCGACATCAGTCCTCCCTGATACCTGCGTTCTTCATCAACACACGGGGCGAAGGATTCACGGCAGGACAGCCCTGTTAGGTCGCCTAAACAAAATGATCTCATGGATCACAGGAGCGTCTACCGAGGGTCCCGAGGGTCTCAGGTTTGGACCCTCACGCCTTTTTCTACTTTATGATGCTTTGTTCTTCCATGCACTAATCTGAGAGTAAAATCTAATTTATTAAATGTCTCTCATCCCTCTTTGGTCTTGAAAGGAAAAAAAACGTCCTGTTTTTTCACATGCTGGCTGTCACAGGTCAAAGGTCAAACTAATCACAGAGGGAGAGCATGTGACCTCCGCTTCTCTTTTTGTTTGATCCACTTCCTGTTTCATCTCTGGGCTCCAGGCGGCAGTGAATACGAGCTGAGAGTCTCAGCGCTGATTGGCTCGTCAGGGAACAAATGAAAAGACGAGGGGAGGAAGTCAAAGACAGAGAAAAGAAATCAAGGAAAGGGGAAGAAGGGAAAAAAAAGAAGAGCGAAGGAAAGAATGACATGGAACAAAAGAGAAGAGAGAGCGAAGAGGCGGAAAACAGAGATGGGAGACAGAAAGAGAGGAGATAAGGGGAGAGAGACAGGCAAGGAAAAAGAGAGAGGAGAGACAAGAGAAGAGAGATAAAGAGAGAGAGAGAAGGAACAAGGAGAGAGAGAGGCAGACAATAGAGAGAGAGGAGACAAAGTCGAGAGAAACAAGCAGGAAATAGAGATAGAGGAAATTTGACGAAGAGATGCAGGAAACAGAGAATGGGAGAGAGAGAGAGAGAGAAAGAGAGGGAGGGAGAGAGAGAGAAAGAGAGGGAGGGAGAGGCAGATAAAGGAAAGGAGACAAGGAATCTGCTCTTGCTGAGATCATCATCATCATCATTTTATAAGTAGTAACTGATCAGAGTTACTTATTTATGAATATAGTTTGTAGGTCAGAAGAATTGTAGAAATAAACCGGTACACCGTTATTATACGTCATATTGTTAATTCATTTTATCCAACAGCCGTGTCTCTCGTCCGTCTGACCCGTCCTCCTCAGTCCAGATGCTTCTGTCCCCCATCAGGTGACAGCAGGTCCACCATCTGCTGTCACTTCCTGTGATAAATCATCCCAGCCTGACTTTATCTCAGGAGGACGCCACCTCCTCAACTGTCCTTCCTGTGTGATCGCCGTGACGACCGCCAGTCCATTCGTGTCCACTCAACAGTGTCTTTAGGAGTTCATCCACCAGTGGAACAAGGTTATTCTGCTTCACCTGGATCATCATGTCCCGCCCACCAGACCTCAATCATCATTCCCTATCCACCAGACGTCAATCATCACGTCCCAGCGGACGTCAATCATTATTATACGGATTATAAGTTGAATAGGTTCTGAGCTGTTTGCTCACAGTAAACAATGATGTCATCAAGATGTTATAAACTCTACCTGTTGTACCCGTGTAGCAGTTATAAACGGAATCTTACCTTAACAGTTTGGTCTAAGGAGGCAGTGGCGATTCTGGCCTGAGCTCCCATCAGGCCACAGTGCAGGTCTGTGATTGGTAGAGAGTGGCGAGAAAGGACGCGGCGTGGCTCGGGGGTGCGGTTTAAATCCAGCTGGATCACACTGAAACACAAACAAACAAGAAACAATGGAAACATCATCACACTGAGATGGTTTCGTTCCGAGACCTGGACCAAGATAGGACCCATCATTAACTATAACCAGGTAGGACCACCGCAGACCCCCGCCGTAGCCAGATCAGCTAACGTTAGCTATACTAACTTAGATTAGATTTAGCTGAAATGAGCTAACATTATTTGTGAGAGCTATAATTAACTAGCATTAGCTATGACAGCGGGAATTACAGCCAGTCACTCTGGAAGCTACAATTAGCTAACGACGACGACGCCGGGTCGGAGGTCGTCTAAAGGTCAAGAAGACGACGACAGGACGTAAAGGCGTCGGGACAACAGCTGTGGTCCCCTCACAACAGAACTACCCGGTTCAAAGCTACACACTGGAACAAAACCCCAGACCTCTGTTTAGTGCCGTATGTCACTTCCTCTTCCTTCAACAATCTAACAATTGATAAAGTCTCATTTCGTCTTTCAGAACGGCGGCGGCGTCTAGTCTGGGTTTTTATTTATTTATTTTTTTCGCTCGTCGCTCGTTTGTGCGCCTGAGTTTCCCGGCGTGGACTAAAAACCCGATTTAAACCAAAAACATTCTCTCCCGTGACTGATCCAAGCGGACACTAGTCGGTATTAATTTAACTCAAACTGATACTTCAATCGATGAAGATGACGGTGAAGCGGAGCGTTCCTCTCCAGACCGACTCTGGATCAGATCCCGAGGAGGAGGACAGGATGATGAAGACCATCAAACTGCTGATTTATTACTGACAACATGTTTAACATTCCACTCAGGTTTCCCATCATCCTCTGCTGCTGCTGCGTGACATCAGAGTGAGAGAGCGAGAGAGAGAGCGAGAGAGAGCGAGAGAGAGCGAGAGAGAGCGAGGACGTCTGTCTCTGTGACGACCAGCTGCGGCGCCTCACGCCGACACCGAGCACGGATATTGATTGATGGCTGCAGGTGATCGATGAGTTCTGTTGTCATTGTGAGGCAGGATTGAGCCACTCAGCATCCTCCTCCTCCTCCTCCTCCTCCAGGTTCAGGACTGGTTCTGGGCCAGCTACAAGCTTTACTCAAAGAATAAAATCAAGAAACGGACCTAAATAAATCAAGAACGTTAAAATGTGAGCCGACCCATCTTCAGGCGGCTGAAGGGTTTCTTTATAAGGATAACCTTTAATAAATAAATTCAACGATTATTTATCACACATTCCTGTCCAGGTTAGCTGATGATGTCAGAGCTCCACCTAGTGGATGCTGCAGCTCTAGGAGATGTTAACCATCATTAATACAACACCTTTCTAGGAACCGTCTCCAGGACTGGTCCACAGGGGGGTTCTGGAGGACATGAAAAATATCAGGACGGCAGGAAGGGGGTTTGTAATTTCACCGGTTCTCTTTTGTTCGCTGGTTTGTCAGCAGGATTAAAACTTCTGAACAGATTTAGGAGGTCTGTTGGGAGCATGGGTCTTGGGACTGGACTAGATCCATTGAATTTTTTGTGCTGATTTGAATAAAAGGGGCGGAGTCAGCATTTCTTTCTCTCACATTCTTTAACATTGCAAGTTCGCCTTCAATTTCCACATTTTTACAGCAAGGCCATAATTTGTTATATTTGAATGTCTGCCTATTTTGTTAAGGGAAAGTTAATGTGAGAGTGAGACCTCCTGTTCGTCTGTTAAGAGCTATGGTAAATAACAGGTACAGGTGTGAACCCAATCCCAGAATAGAACTGGGTATAGTTAAGGCAAGTCTGGGGTAGAATCTGGGGGCAAGAAGGTACCGGGTTCAAATCCACGTCTGCCGGCCTTGTTCTCCCTGTGACTGCGGGGGTTCTCTCCAGAACTCTGGCTCCTCCCACAGTCCAAAAACATCTGATACAGGTGAATTTGTGACACTAAAAGCTCCCCATAGGTGTGTGTGAGTGGTTGTGTGTCTCTATGTGTCTGCCCCGCGATGAACTGGCGACTTGTCCAGGTTGTACCCCGCCTCTCGCCCGATGTCAGCTGGGATAGGCTCCAGCCCCCCCGTGACTCTGAACAGGATAAGCGGTAGATAATGAATGAATGAATACAAAACAATAAACAAAGGCTGTAAAGGTGTATTAGATTGTTTTGCGTCCTAAATTTTAGATATAAAGTTTTGCGAAGGTCTCTGACCATGGAGGAAGACCGCTGTTGAAGGTGTCTGACCATGGAGGAGGACCACTGGTGAAGGTGTCTGCATGGATCTGGTTTCTCAGGATGAATCGTGTGATGAGGAGTTTCTGCTTTGAACGTTACTGCGGATGATGTTGATGTTAACTTAACTTTTCTGGTTAGTTTCTGTCGTGATGTAACGTCAGTCAGAGTGAAACCACTCTGAGGTACCCACAGGGCTTTTCTTCTCATCACCTTTTCCCTCCCTTCTTCCAGTGGGAGCTAACCTGCGTTATTATCAAGCTGTTTCTTCAAAGCATCAAAATATCGCCAAATCTGCTCTGACACGTGACAAACGCCTCCCACTGACCTTAAAAGTAGTCGTTCACTGAAAAGCATTAACCAAAATGAGAGTCAGGTGAGTTCGGGCGTTACCTGCAGAGACTCCACACCAGAGCCAGGTTGTCTTTAGCGCCAGAAACGATATGGCTGCCATCATCTGTAAACTTCAGACAGGTGACATCCTGGTAGTGACGACTAAGGACAGTCAGCAGCTTACCTGTACACACCTGAACCAATAACAGGTCAGAGGTTAATACAAATTGAGGTCAGAGGTCATCTATCCTTCTGTTGTTTTTTTGAAACACAGAGGAACTCACCTCCCACAGGTGAATGGCCTCAGCCACAGCAGCAGCGAGGAATAGTCCATCAGGTGAGGCGGTCAGACAGGTGATGAT
>VRLP01005673.1:27500-34664 GCA_009660295.1 Lophius piscatorius
AACAAGTCAGAAAAACAGAAATGACAGCAGACTTTATAAAAAAATACCTTCATCCATCAAGACAGTTTGCAGGAGAGAGAGCGCCCTCTACTGTCCAGGGAAAATAACAAATCTATCAGTTGAGACAGGAAAATAAAAAGCACCTTTTTTTGCACATTACCTTGATAGTTTTAGACTGTAGCCTCAGGCCATTGAGGGTACTGATAGCCCTCTCTGCATCATTAGGGTTAACAAAGTTAACAAAGCCGTAACCTAAACTGTGGCCTAGAGAAACACAAAGGAAAACAACAAAATAAAATAACCCAACTGTCTGTTATAGCCGCCACAACAAGTCTGGATCACAGGGGAAAAAAACAAACAAACCCAGAAAACACCCGTCAGAGTGAGACCTCCTGTCAAATAATTAACATCTCTTCAACCGGAATCCACATTGAGCCAATCAGAGCTGAGGATTTGTCTTCATATAATATCAATGCTGAAAGGAGCACCCACTCTGACGATACATTGGCCGTTTGTTCACAGAGATTGTATGGTGGACGTGCACCGAAACACGTATTTAATCCGTTTTTGGTTATTTACATTGAATAAACAAATAGTGGAATGTATGTAGTAGCAAGAAGAAGAGATGCCCAAAGATGCTTTTAAAATCCAGGAAACACTTATTGGAGTGGGAACTATCGTCTAAAGAGAAATCTCTGCAATAAGAATCCACGTTCAACCTTGACTCAACCAATCAGAGCTGAGGATTCCTTTGACCTAAGTTTCTCTATAGGGATATTTAGGTTGGCAACATTCCATGAAGCACAAAATAAATAAGTGTAATAAAAGAAGATAAAACCATGTTAATGTCTATTAGCTGTAGACGTATAGCGGCACATTCACGATGAACCTTTTAGGTCGTGCATCACACATGGACGGAATTGTTTTAAACATGTGTGAATGGACTCGGCGATAATACAGAACTGACAAAACAAGCATCACCCACTTTGGGCGATTACCTCGCAGTTCGCAATCAATCTAAAGGCCTCATGGAGTTAAGGGGTCGGGGAACAGCGTGGGCGCTCAAGTACAAATTTGAGAAAGACGTTCAGTTTTGCACAGAGGATAAATGAGCCTCTGATATTAAGTGCCTCCACGCGGTCCTGTGAGGTCATCGCCGCCATAAAGCTACAAGACAACCTCCTTCTAGCCTGGACGGGTCAGCTCACTGTTCCTTATAAGTCTGGCCACCATCTTTATAAGGAAAACCCCAGCAGTTCTATTGTGAACTGGAATAGGGAGGTTGACTGACAGGTGCTGGAAGGAGATTTTTAATAGAACTGAACGTGCTGCTCTGTCAGCAGTTTCTAAACTGAGCATCCTAGTTCCGACCGCCTCGATGCCGAAACTCCTGTCCTGCCGCTTCGCTCCAGACGTAGATTCCGAAAGGTTATTCCGAACGGCGGCGGCGCAATCAGCTGTGTAAAAAGGGCTACGGAGGGCAGAAAAAACGTGAGAAACATCAACAGCATCGCCGACACTTTTCTTGACTTGTTCAGGATCTCATTTTAACTTTACAGACATTGTCAAAGCCTGAAAAATAAAATAAAAAACAGTGAAAACAGCATTTTAAAAACATGTATACATTCTGGTGAAACAAACAGTCAGTGAAAATCAGAAAAACAAACTCGGATCTCTGGCTGTTTGACCCGCTTACTCGGTCTTCACCGCAGACTTCCTGCCTGTCATAGAATCCTACCAGACTACCTGAGCAGGTGGGCATCAGGACGGAGGGCTGTGCAATATCTGATTTAATTTGTCATGCCGTCAGCAGCACACGCAGAATGAGACAGGAAGTAGCTCTCACTGCTCGATCACGTGAACCCCTCATGCTGCGTTCACACCAACGCAACAACAATCTCTGGGGCGAAGACGCACAAACGTAGGTTGTTAACATGTGATACCAACGTTTCCTCCCGCCACTCCGATGTCATCAACCTTCACCAAAGTTCACCTGTCTCCATCTTCTCCTGTCCTCTGAAACGTCCTGTCACTCCAACCAACTACATGTCCTCGCTCACCACATCCGTAACCTCCTTTTTTGTCTTCCTCCTTCTTCTCCTGCCTGCAGCTCCATCTCCAGCATCCTTCTACCAGTAGATCCACTATCCCTCCTCTTCACGGGTCAGAACCATCTCAATCTGTCCTCTCTGACTTTGTCTCCAGGACGTCTAACCTGGACTGTCCCTCTGATGTCTCTTTTCTAATCCTGTCCTTCCTCCTCACTCCCAGAGAACATCTGAACATCTTCAGCTCTACCTCCTGTCTTCTGCTCAGAACCACCGTCTCTAAACCATCCAGCAGAACTTCTCTCACCTCCATCCTGGAAACCCTTCCCTTCACTCCTGCTGCTCCTCCTCTGAATCAGAATCAGATTTATTGGCCATGTATATGCATACAAGGAATTTGACTCCGGTTATCTGAGCTCTCACAGTACGAACGTCTGTCAAAGATAACGCCTCACACTCTTCTCCACCCACTCCACCCTGCCTGCACTCGCTTTTCCACACTACCTGTTGAGCTCAAGTCCTTAAACTCCTCCACATGTACTTGCTCCCACTAAAGATCACAGTGTCCTCCACCACCATCATAGTCCATGGAGACTCCTGCTGACCTCCTCTGTCAGCCTGTCCATCACCACAGCAAACAAGAAGGGGCCCAGAGCCCATCCTTGGTGCAGTCCCACTTCGACTGTGAACCCTTCTGTCACTCCAACTGCTCACCTCACCGCTGTCTCGCATACATATCCTAATATTTTAATATTGCACAGCCCTGTCAGGACACATTTCATATCTATATATCTATATCTATATACACATAGTCTATTTTCAAATTCACATCATAAATAAATAAAAAAAATTAACAGACACCCTGATGTCAAATGATGAAGTCACAAATATAAATTAAAAACATACCGTGACTGGATACTGCCTAAAAAAATAAATGACCATCAAATACCTGTTCATCATTAAACCTGGTGTGAAAAATAAAAAACATTTAAATGTTACAGCAACAGTCCAGAAAAGAAAAATACTTCAGAAGAAAACACATTTCAGTTTAATTACAGTTTTCTTGAACTTGTTGGGGATCTTCGTCAATGTTTGCATATATTGCACGGTTCACTTTAAATGCCATATATGTCATACAGTTCTGAAGTTTGGGGAAGATCATACAAAAACACATTTACACCCTAATAATAAAATTTCACTTAAGAGTTATTAGAATAAAGCTGGTTATCAGGACACTGACGATGCATATTTATCGCTAGCTGCACCTTCACATCTTTAGATCTTGTGTATTAAAAAGGTAAATACTTGAGGTATGAACAACAGCCGTCTGTTTTAAATGGACGTCAATTAAGAGAAGGAAATATATATATATATATATATATATATATCTGAAACAGGTTGAGTGGAACTGTCATGCAACCCAGTTCTAGAAAAACTAGACCCTCGCTGTCGTCCCTGACAGCAGGAGTACATCTGCAGATGATTCTAACCCCCTGCATTGCACAAGCAATCCCCCATCTTGGATTCCTCAACTGTGAAGTTATGTCAGAAAAACAGGGTTCCAGATAAAATAGCTCCCCCTACTGGTGCAATATGACTCATAAATCTCCGGGGGTTGATTAATATGTAACAAATGTGAATATTAATCAACAAATAATGGCGCAGAACTTCTAGAGATTTAGATTATACACCTGACCTTTCGTAAAATAACTCCAGTTCTTCCTCACGCTAAGGTCTATGTGGGTATAAAATTTGAAAATGAACCGTGTCATGGTGTTGGGGCTATCGTGTTAATGTGAAGAATCTGCGGCAACGACTCCATAATAATCCCGATTTTTCGGGAAATAATAATATAAGTATTCGCTGATATTCTGGGTTACTCTTGACGAAATAGGATCAAAATGAAAAATAAGCCTTAGGCCTCGGTCAGTTCCTTTTTCTGTTACTTAGAGTTACAAGAAATGCGCAAAATTGTTTCTTAAGATGTAAACTAGGTAAAAAGCATCCATTTGTTAAAAATAAGAAAAAAAAGAAAGAAAGTTAGATATCAGGATATCAAGATAGGAATAAAAAACAACAATATCCACTGGATATAAAGTGCACAGAAAATACTGCAGATAGTACTGACAGGCTTTACTACAGCCACTATGAGGTGGTCTTAACGAAATACGGTATCAGTGCTGTGTCTGGGGCTTTAAAGTAGTTCTGGTCTTAAAATACTGCATCCAGTAGTACTGCAGTACACGTACAATACTAGAATTACTGCAGTAGGACTGACATTTGCTACTCAATATTAATTCATAAACATCTCTTGGTCGTGGTGTGTGTGTGTGTGTGTGTGTGGGGGGGGTTACCTGCAACTTTGTCTCTGATGAGTTTGGCGGACTCGATGGCGCCCACGGTGGTGAAGAGACTGCGCAGCTCGTCCTGACTCATGCTCTGTGGCAGGTAGTTGATGATGAGGTTGGTCCTGCTGTCTTCATCATCCATCATCTGCTCGTTGTAGCCGTTATCAAACAGCTCCTGAGGTCACACACGCACACACATACCTTTATTGCATCAATAACACACTTGCAGCTCAAAAACATAAAAAACTATGGTTTAAATGATACATTCATTAATAGTTTCTTCTGACTCCTGCAGTGTCTGAATAGGTTCCAGCCACAGTGTCCACAGGACTTTGAAGAGGCTTCTCTGTCTGATCTGCAGGGTTCTGAGTTACTAAAGACTTTTATGGTTGTTGGGTCAGCTGGGGTGAACCTTTTGGATGTCTTGGATATAAATTTAGACCTTGACAGACAGATGTGGTCGACTCAGAGTTTTTGAAACATCTCTTTGTTTATGCGTCTCTGATGGGGGAGGGTTATGAGGAGAAGGAGTCCTTCGGAGACTGTAGTTGTCAGTAAAAGCATTGTTTTTAATTGTATTTAGAAATATACTGTATTTGGACATGTACACTGTTCTTAATAATACGATAGGGGGTGAATATTATCAGTCTAAATTATGTAAAAATGTATGTTAGCTGCTTCAGTGAATCAGAAGGGCAGCAGTTACCTTTCCAGCAGCTCCTTTGGCAGCATCTCTGATGTCATTCTGAGATGACTGAACCTCACACACCTGAGACAAACACACACAAACACACATTAGACACATTGTAGAACACACACCTGTGTGATCAAGAGGTTAGTGGATAACACACCTTCAGGTAGCGGATATGTCCTCGTCTTAGAGCCATGAAGATGATTCAGGTGATTCAAGTCTGGAAAAATAATATTGAACAGTCATTACAGACGCTTCTCCACGGATGACGTCACGCTTGTTTTGACCACGTGACTAGATCAATCAAACCAGGAGGTCATCCGATCATTCATTTACGCACTTGCTACAGTGTACCGGATTTGAAAGGTCAAACAGGCCCGAACAGTCACCAATACGAAAAACAGCGTGTATCTTTTACAGCTATTTGTGATTATAAACTTGGAAATTATTATTTACTACAACTTTTTTCCGCTTAAATCGCTTTCCAACACGTGAATAATCCAGATAAAATACGGATTCTGCAGGTATCCTATTCTCAACTTGTTGACCCATAAACTGATTAATAAATTAAGCTTAATGTTTAATTACTCTGATATCAGGAGTAAATCATGAAATACGCCAAAAACCGACATGCGGTTAATGTTAGCCACATGTTAGCATGGTGCCACACAAAGAGGCGAGGCGGCTAACGGTGATGCGTTGAAGCTAACCGCTGGAGCTAACACCTACAGCAGACAACAACATTCTTACCTGTAGCCCTAGTCAATAGCTGGATAATATTTAATATCGATCCTCCGGCGGATTTAGCAAAGTGATAAGATAATTAATTGATTATGCGGTGGGCCGTTTGGCTTTTGGGTGTTCGTTGCTGTCCGCGCCACACAAAGGAGGAAAATCACGTAAAGTCTCGCGATACTACAGCCTCTTTTTCGCCTGTGATATTAAAAGCAAACGAACATTAGACGTTTACCGACACCTGCTGGTGTGAATGAAAAATAATATATTTATAGAAAGTTATTTATGACATACGCTGGAATTGTATATTAATTTATACAATGTACAATGGTGTATTTTTTATATATGTTTATTTTATAATATATATTCTAGATAGATAGATAGATAGATACATAGATCCCTGCTCTGTCGTACATTTCTCAAAATCTATGGAGACACAATGCAGCTCCTTCTAATAATGATAAATAATAATACATTTAATTTATAACGCACTTTACATTTGATCAAATCGCAAAGTGCTACAAGGTAAAAGTAGATAAAAGCATCAATAGAAAAAATATAATAATAATTATATAAAAACCTGACCAAAAAGCAGCAATGTTAATTAAAGTTATAGGTTCTGCTAAAAAGGAAAGTTTTAAGTCCTTTTTTAAATGTGTCAGTCGTCTGTGGAGCCCTCAGATGGTCAGGGAGGGTATTCCACAGACGAAGGGCAGCAGAACAGAAGGCCCGATCACCCATGGTGCTGAGCTTAGTCCGGGGAAGGAGGAGGCGGTATGAGTGCATCACTCAAGGTGAGTGAAGAACGAAGTTTGGAAATGTTTCTGAGATGGTGAAAGGAGATCTTGCAGATGTGTTTGATGTGGGATTCAAAAGTGAGTTGAGGGTCGAATCTTACGCCGAGGTTGGTGACTGATGAAGAGAGGGGAATGTTGTGACCAGAGTAGGTGGTGCTGGTTCTGGAGGAAGACTTGGTCTGATGTGGGGTGCCAATTAAAATTGCCTCACTTTGGAGCTTTTCAACTGGAGAAGTTGTTTTTCATCCCCACCTTCATCTCCTCCAGACAAGCGCAGAGAGTTGACATAGGAGATGGTGATGACGATGAGGATGGAGAAGCTGCGGAGGAACATGTGTCAGTTTTTATGTAGATTTGCGTGTCATCAGCGTAGCAATGGAATGAGGGTCCACAGCTGTTTCTGTGCTGTGGGCGGAGCCAAAACCAGACTGAAAGGTTTCGAAGAGGTTGTTGTATTTGAGGTGGTCCTGGAGGTGGGCAGCAACTACTTTTTCCAGAACTTTGGAGAGGAATGGGAGTTTGGAAATGGGCCTGTAATTAGTAAA
>VRLP01005674.1:0-34659 GCA_009660295.1 Lophius piscatorius
AGAGTAAAGAGGAGTAACTGTAAGATGAAGAGTAAAGAGGAGTAACTGTAAGATGAAGAGTAAAGAGGAGTAACTGTAAGATGAAGAGTAACTGTAAGATGAAAAGTAAGGAGGAGTAACTGTAAGATGAAGAGTAAAGAGGAGTAACTGTAAGATGAAAAGTAAGGAGGAGTAACTGTAAGATGAAGAGTAAAGAAGAGTAACTGTTAGAGGAAGGGTAACTGTAAGATGAAAAGTAAAGAGGAGTAACTGTAATACGAAGAGTAAAGAAGAGTAACTGTAAGAGGAAAGGTAACTGTAAGATGAAGAGTAAAGAGGAGTAACTGTAAGATGAAGAGTAACTGTAAGATAAAGAGTAAAGAGGAGTAACTGTAAGATGAAGAGTAACTGTAAGATGAAAAGTAAGGAGGAGTAACTGTAAGATGAAGAGTAAAGAAGAGTAACTGTAATAGGAAGGGTAACTGTAAGATGAAGACTAAAGAGGAGTAACTGTAAGATGAAGAGTAAAGAAGAGTAACTAAGAGGAAGGGTAACTGTAAGATGAAGACTAAAGAGGAGTAACTGTATGATGAAGAGTAACTGTAAGATAAAGAATAAATAGGAGTAACTGTAAGATGAAGAGTAAAGAGGAGTAACTGTAAGATGAAAAGTAAGGAGGAGTAACTGTAAGATGAATAGTAAAGAAGAGTAACTGTAAGAGGAAGGGTAACTGTAAGATGAAGAGTAAAGAGGAGTAACTGTAAGATGAAAAGTAAGGAGGAGTAACTGTAAGATGAAGAGTAAAGAAGAGTAACTGTAAGAGGAAGGGTAACTGTAAGATGAAGAGTAAAGAGGAGTAACTGTAAGATAAAGAGTAAAGAGGAGTAACTATAAGATGAAGAGTAAAGAAGAGTAAGTAGGAAGATTCTACTTTATTTATTATATAGAAAATATGAACCGTATTAAAAAAAACCTGAAGACTGACATCATTGTGACGTAGCTGCAAGTAAAACTACAGATGTAGTAGATTTACAGTAAAACTGATAATTTATTACATTTTACAGTAGAACTGTTCATTTATAAGATTTTACGGTACAGTTGATCATTTGATAGATTTTAAAGTACAGCTGGTCATTAATTAAATTTTACAGTAGAACTTATGATTTATTACATTTTACAGTTGAGCTGATCATTTATTACATTTTTAAAGTAGAACTGATCATTGTAATATTTTACAGTACAGTTGATCATTTATAAGATTTTGCACTAGAACTGATCATTTATTAGATTTGACAGTACAGCTGATCATTTAATAGATTTTACAGTAGAACTGATCATTTATTAGATTTACAGTAGAACTGATCATTTAATAGATTTTACACTAGAACTGATCATTTATTAGATTTTACAGTAGAACTGATCATTTAATAGATTTTACAGTAGAACTGATCATTCAATAGATTTTACAGTAGAACTGATCATTCATTAGATTTTACAGTAGAACTGATCATTTATTAGATTTTAAAGTAGAACTGATCATTTAATAGATTTTACTGTAGAACTGATCATTTAATACATTTTACAGTTGAGCTGATCATTTATTACATTTTTAAAGTAGAACTGATCATTATAATATTTTACAGTACAGTTGATCATTTATAAGATTTTGCACTAGAACTGATCATTTATTAGATTTGACAGTACAGCTGATCATTTAATAGATTTTACAGTAGAACTGATCATTTATTAGATTTACAGTAGAACTGATCATTTATTAGATTTTACAGTAGAACTGATCATTTAATAGATTTTACAGTAGAACTGATCATTCATTAGATTTTACAGTAGAACTGATCATTTATTAGATTTTACAGTAGAACTGATCATTTAATAGATTTTACTGTAGAACTGATCATTTAATAGATTTTACAGTAGAACTGATCATTCATTAGATTTTACAGTAGAACTGATCATTCATTAGATTTTACAGTAGAACTGATCATTTAATAGATTTTACAGTAGAACTGATCATTTAATAGATTTTACAGTAGAGCTGATCATTTAATAGATTTTACAGTAGAACTGATCATTCATTAGATTTTACAGTAGAACTGATCATTAGATTTTACAGTAGAACTGATCATTCATTAGATTTTACAGTAGAACTGATCATTTAATAGATTTTACAGTAGAACTGATCATTCATTAGATTTTACAGTAGAACTGATCATTCATTAGATTTTATAGTAGAACTGATCATTCATTAGCTTTGACAGTGCAGCTGGTCATTTATTAGCTTTAACAGAAGAGCTGATCCTCCCAACATTCAAATTGAACACGCTTATTCCTGCGGTGGGATTCTGTTGGATCGGGTCAGGCACCAGAACCCGGGCTGAACGAATAAAAACAATATGTACAACCTTATTTGTGTGGAGAATCCTCCGTCTGTCCTCCGCTGTCTCTCGGCCTGCTCCGTCCAAAGCTTACGTCACTTCCGCTCTGCACCTCATCGCCAGATACTCCACTTCCGCTACGCTTCTCAAGTTAGCACACAGAACTGTTTGGTGGAGAATAAAACCGATTCCGATTACATTGTTTAATAAATAGCGAATAAAAATACCAATGCGGGATTTCTCACCGGTGATGGCTCAAAGTTTCTATCAACCTTGGTTGGTCACGTGCGCGGTGTGGGTGGGGCACCGCTTTCAGAAAAATATAGCGCCTCCCCAGAGAATAATGGCGGATAATAATAATAAAAATAATAATAATGGCGACGAATAAAATACCCACCTGAGTACCCCTCCAGTGGAGAAAACCCAATTAACTCGCTGGTGGATGCAGGGGGGTCGGAGGTCATGTGATCGCTGCTGTTCCTTCAGGTGTGATATCAACTGAGCTGTCAGGAGAGGGTCCGATAGTCAAATTTTGAGGCTGATCCTGAAGCTGGGTTCTAACATAGTCCAAGTTCCGTCAGTGAGGTCCAACATGAGAACCTTCTACCAGTGGCAGAACCACGGTGCCCCTCCAATGGACAGGACACGGTGTCCCCTGAAGAACCTCTCCAGTCACATCACATCAATACAATCACTAGTTTGCCCCCCTTGAGCGTCCTCTAGTATCAGATCTAATGATCACATGATCACAAGATCAAATGTTCATTACAGCCAAACGGTATTCCTAATGATTCAAACAGAACTTTATGGTCCAATTAAAGCCGGCCGTCCCCAGTGCGATTCAAGACTGATTTCTGGCAGAATGTAAAAAAAGAAAAGAAGAGGAGGCTTTATTGAAGAGAGTTGGTACGAGTGAGTACAGTGATTGATTTTAATGGCTTGATACACAACTATATAAAAGTTCATAAAAATTCATGCACTTTCAGTGTAAATTCATTTTGAAATATAGAGGAAATCTATGTACAACAGCGTGAACCGTAACAGTGACGTCCTTCAGGTGGGTGGTTCACTACAAATATACTTGGCTGCATAGAGACATCGACATTATTATTATTATTATTGCCTACGTAGAAAATAAGAAAAACGAAAGGTAGAGAGAGAAATGAAAGGATTATGTAAAAAGTCTAGTTCATTTAAGATCTAACGGGTGTTTTCTACAGATCCTCTTATTTCACACTGATTTGAAAAGTCAGTTCCTTCCGACTAAACGAGGCAAAAAAAAAAAAAAAAAACCCAACATAACAACCTAAGCAGGAGTAAAACTACCGTTATAGAACTTTCCCTTTACCAAAAGTTACATTCTGAAAGCGTTATCATGAGAGAACTATTATACAGAGACTCACTCACAGAACCACAGAAATGCCTGAGTTGATGGGGAGAAGAAGTTAGAAATCCCAAACGCCTGAGGAGAAAGACCACCCATTCACTATTTTACAAAAATGTACAGGACCGGAAAAAAAAAAAAAGAAGATAAAAGATACTCGAGAAAAAGAAAAATCCAGGTTATGTTTGTTTGTTTTGTTTTTTTTACACCCCAAGATATGTTTTAAATAGTCCACACCAGGTGGAGAAAGAACCTGCTGAGGACATGAGACGTGCTGTGAATGAGGTATTTGAGGAGGTTCGCCTGAGCCCAGATCGGATCAGACACCTTTGACATCAGCGCGTGAGGGGCGGGTCATGTGACCGCAGCTTCTCACCGCTGTAACACTTAAATTAAAGGTATCTAATAACATTAATGGTGACCGAGCGACAAAGAGAGGCGGACGAACACGCAGAAACAGTCAAAAACAGGATCCAGTGTCATAGATGGGTTGGTGTGAGAGTCTGAGGCAGCACTTTGGGTCAACCGTCCGTCTACAAGGTTAAAAAAAAAAAACGTTTATAAAAATAACAGAAGTTGTGCTGCATGCCGTTACTCTACACAAACATGTAGCTTTAAATTCTTAAATACAAAAATATGCCTAATCTTTTATCTACTGCCTGGTTTGAGCCCCTCCCTGGCGTTCGTCTCCCAGGTACCCGAGATGAGCTGCAGCTGAAGCGAGGAGACGGTCCTCGGTCTGTGCGGCACGGACCGAGGCTCAGCTTCCAGTCCACACTTCCTGTAAGGCATCTGCTGTGTGCCGTCAGTCTATGGCTGCTCGAGCAGACCAGCACAGGTCCTGTTATGTCTTTCGGCTGCTCCAGATTTGCTCCGGCGTGCTCTTGTGGTCCGATGAATAGTCGAAAGGGGAGCGGTGTCCCATGGGTGAGCGGGACTCGTAGGGCGAGCGCTGGTCTCGGGGAGAGCGGGGGCCGCTGGCCGAGGCCCGCTGCTCCGGCTGCCACTCCGAGGTGTAGCGGTAGGAGGGGCGGTGGTCCGACAGGGAATGATCCTTCACGTCCAGCCGGTGGTCTCTGGAGCGGAAATCCTCCAGTTTCCGGTGTTTACTGTCATTGTAGTATCTACAGGAGAACACACAAACATCAGCGTCACGCAGCTGTCACACACACACGTCACGCAGCTGTCACACACACACGTCACGCAGCTGTCACACACACACGTCACGCAGCTGTCACACACACACGTCACGCAGCTGTCATACACACACACGTCACGCAGCTGTCACACACATACGTCACGCAGCTGTCACACACACACGTCACGCAGCTGTCACACACACACGTCACGCAGCTGTCACAAACACACACACAAACATCAGAATCACACACACACACAAACATCAGAATCACACACACACACACAAACATCAGAATCACACACACACACACACATCAGAATCACACACACATCAGAATCACACACACATCAGAATCACACACACACACAAACATCAGAATCACACACACACACAAACATCAGAATCACACACACACACAAACATCAGAATCACACACACACACAAACATCAGAATCACACACACACACACAAACATCAGAATCACACACAAACATCAGAATCACACACAAACATCAGAATCACACACACACAAACATCAGAATCACACACACACAAACATCAGAATCACACACACACAAACATCAGAATCACACACACACAAACATCAGAATCAAACACACATACATCAGAATCACACACACACAAACATCAGAATCACACACATACATCAGAATCACACACACATACATCAGAATCACACACACACATACATCAGAATCACACACATACATACATCAGAATCACACACATACATACATCAGAATCACACACATACATACATCAGAATCACACACATACATACATCAGAATCACACACACACATCAGAATCACACACACACATCAGAATCACACACACACAAACATCAGAATCACACACACACAAACATCAGAATCAAACACACACAAACACACAAACATCAGAATCACACACACACACAAACATCAGAATCACACACACACATCAGAATCACACACACACATCAGAATCACACACACACATCAGAATCACACACACACATCAGAATCACACACACACATCAGAATCACACACATACATCAGAATCACACACATACATACATCAGAATCACACACACACAAACATCAGAATCACACACACAAACATCAGAATCACACACATACATCAGAATCACACACACACAAACATCAGAATCACACACACAAACATCAGAATCACACACATACATCAGAATCACACACACACATACATCAGAATCACACACACACAAACATCAGAATCACACACACAAACATCAGAATCACACACATACATCAGAATCACACACATACATACATCAGAATCACACACACACAAACATCAGAATCACACACATACATACATCAGAATCACACACATACATCAGAATCACACACACAAACATCAGAATCACACACACACAAACATCAGAATCACACACACACAAACATCAGAATCACACACACATACATCAGAATCACACACACACAAACATCAGAATCACACACATACATCAGAATCACACACACACATACATCAGAATCACACACACACAAACATCAGAATCACACACATACATCAGAATCACACACACATACATCAGAATCACACACACATACATCAGAATCACACACACACAAACATCAGAATCACACACACACATACACCAGAACGATCATTTTCGTCTCACTGTGTTTATTATGAATCTTTGGGTTAAAAAAAACTAAATCGTTTTCCGTCTCCGCTCTTTGGTTTGAATCAACCAGCTGACATCACGGGGTGGATCAGGTGTGGACGATGTGACGGCGGTGTTCCTCACCTGTCCTGTCTGTCTCTTTCTCTGTCCCTGCTGTCGGGTCTGTAGTGGTCTCTGTCTCGGTGGTCTTTGCCGTTGCTGAAGGAGGAGTACGGTCGTTTCCTGGACTCTCCCACCGGCGGTTTCCTGTGGGACTCGGCGCCGTGTCTCTCTTTACTGCTGTCGTGGTATCTGCCTGAAGACTGGTGGCGGTCCGAGCTGCAGCTGTCCCTGCTGCTCTCGTCCTGCTGAGAGTTGTCCCTCAGCCTCTCGATGTCTGAGGAGGAAGAGGGAAACACGGCGAATGAGACCGGCTGCACATCTAGGCATCTCCACCAGACGGGGGAACCCGGCGTACCTGCGTGTTTGTAGCCGTGGGCGTTCACACTTCTAGTGTTCTGTTCCATCGCCTGAAGAGAGAGAGAATCACAGTCATCAGGGATTCTTCAAATCAGTGCAGGTTCCACAAACTGTCCCGTAGGATCAACACTAACCTGGGCGTTCTCCTGCCTCTTCTTGATTGCGTGTTTATAAAGTTTATGAAGCTTCCTTGCATCAAATTCAGTGAATTTGGAAACAAATATCCACAGATTCCTGTAAGAGACACACACAGCAAGGTCAGAGAGAGAGAGAGAGAGAGCGTTAGAGACACGAAGAGAGAGAGCGTTAGAGACAAGGAGAGAGAGAGAGAAAGAGAGAGAGAGAAAGAGAGAGAGCGTTAGAGACACGGAGAGAGAGAAAGACAGAGACAGAGAGAGAGCGTTAGAGACAGAGAGAGAGAGCGAGCGTTAGAGACACGGAGAGAGAGTGAGTGACAGAGAGAGAGTGACAGAGAGAGAGAGAGAGAGAGAACGTTAGAGACACGGAGAGAGAGCGAGTGACAGAGAGAGAGAGAGAGTGAGTGACAGAGAGAGAGAGACAGAGAGAGAGAGCGCATTAGAGACACGGAGAGAGAGAGAGAGAAAGAGGGAAAGACATCTAAATGGGGCCATCGATAGATATAAATTGGGAGATAGAGTAATAGAGATAGATGGGGGCGCGGCGCTGCTGCTGACCCGTTGTTTTACCTGTGTTTTGTATTTGCAGAGCCATATAGAGCAAAAGACAGAGAAAGGTAGATAGAGCGATATCTATAGAGCAATACAGAGAGAGAGAGAGAGAGAGAGAGAGAGAGAGAGCACAATAGATGGACAGAGTATAGACGTATAGAGCAAGCAATATAGATATAAATTGGGGATAGAGCGATTGAGCTAGATAGAACAAGATAGAGCAACAGAGATAGAGCCTTAGCTAGGAACATAGAGAGACAGAGCGATAGATACGTGGATGAACACACACACACACACACACAGACACACACACAGACACACAGGTTGAGGTAAATGTGTGTGTCCCCTCACTTTCTCCACTGTTTGATCTGCTCGGGGTTGGAATACTCCTGCAGACACTCGGTGATGTGGTCTCCGATCTTGATCAGGCACTGTCTGGTGTGTTCCAGCTGCTCGCGCTCCGACAGACCTTTCTCCGGCCGGTCCAGCTGCTTCAGGGCGGCTTTAACCGGCCGCATCCTCTCCTTACACTGAAACAGTCACACAATCAGCAAAACCCACTCTGTGCCTCCTTGAGCCGTAAAGGTCGACCCCCGCTGAGGCCGTTACATAAAAGGAGGCTGTACCTCAGAGTCTTCTGTCAGTAGCTGAACATTGATTGACACATGACCTCTGGGTCAGACTGAGTGACAGGTGGAACCTACCACACTGAAGGTCCTCTGGTCCAGTTCCTCAGACTCCTCGGAGATTGGCACCGTCTCTCCACTCGCCGTTATGTGGACCGGAACGTCAGACGCTTTCTTGGTCCGCTCTCGTACCTCAGTCTTTATCTCAATCTGATGATGGAGAGGATTTGATAAATTATTCCTCCTTCAGGTTCCACTCCTTCATGTCTTCAGTCAGGTTTTGCCCCACGTGTTACTTTAACAAGAGCGGGTCTGGGTTCAAAGGCAGCTTTGTTCCTGCCAGAACCGGGACCACAGGGACCCATACTGGATCATCTACATCACAAACACTGAACCGTAACACCTGAAGGAATTCTAGGGGACTTTTCTAAATGGTATTGTTTTAGAGTTAGACGTCTCACCTGGCGGCCCAATTTCATATTTGGTGTTTTTATTTATTGTTTGTACCTTTCTTAATAATAAAAACCAATCAAAAACAGTTTGCAGCCATCATCCTTCTGTATTCAGACTCCTCCTACTCCTTGAGTTCTTGTGATAAGCGGCGGCTAAGGTGAAGTCTTACCTTTTCAACGCTGTCCTCGTGTTTATGCCCCGCCTCCAGCGGCTTCAGTTCTTTTTTCTCTTTTGACTCCTTGATCTCTTTGTTGTCCCAACTTTCCTCCTTCTCCTTTTTGTCTTCTTTTTTGATCTCCTTTGCTTTAACGTCCCTCTCCCCAGATGAAGACACCTCCTCCTGCTCCGGCTCGTCGTCATCGTCGTCGTTGTCGTCCTCTTCCTCCTCCTCCTCCTCCTTCACTACGACCACCCGGTCTGCTCGACCCCGCCTACTCGGAGTCTTGGCAGGAGCCGCGGGCTGAAAGGGTTCAAAGGTGACTTTAGCTCAGAACAAGGGACCTTCATTTCATGCTAGGGGAGAACAAATATGTAGACGTACCTTTTCCTCCTCGATCTCCTCCTCCTCATCCGACCTCTTGTCCGACGAGGGTTCCGAGGACGTGCTCTTCATCACCTCGTCCGCCTTAGCTGGTTTGGGGGTTTTGCTCTTTTTACTTCGGGGTTTCCTTTTCCGTGAGTTTGCCTGCAGGCACAGAAAGAGGTGATTTAGTCCACCTCTGTGGACCGGAGCAGGAAGGAGGCGCGTGGAGGAATCAAACACTCACCGTCCCCGCTTGTTTCTGGGCTTCTCTTTTGGCCAGGTCTTTGCTCAGCAGCTTGATGAGGTAATCCGCTCGGGTCTGCAGCTGCTTGGCCTGCGGCTTCTTGTCGGGGTCGTCGGGCAGGAGCTGATCAACGACAGCGTGAGCGTTAGCGTTAGCATGTGGTTTTCACGGAAACCCACTGAGGATATACACGAGTGCTGGTCCAACAATTGACCTCAGAACCTTAGAAATGAAGTTATAACGGAACCCGGCGTTCACCTGCCTCATAGGGAAGTCTGATATATTCGTGGATGTATCAACAATATGCAGCAGAGAGAAAACTGTCAGCGGGGAAAATAATTCCAGCAGCGTAAGAGTGTGACGGTTTCGCTGAGCCCACGTTTCAGTAAAAGCAGTCGTTCTGCGACTCACATCTGAAATGAGCGATGAATGATTGAAAGGTCATAAATGATCTCTCCTTCTGCTGCGTCTCAGCCGGAGAAACGCTGCCGCCTCTTGTGTTCAGACTTAAAGGTGCGGCGTGGAAAAGTTTACTGGTTCCAGATTCCAACCTATATTAAACCCCGGGTCACCGCTCACTATCGGAGCGCTGTGGGACAATCTACTGTGGCCCCCCAGACACAAAACGCTGTCATCAACTTAAAGAGTCATTCAGACTTAAAGCCGATCTCATTCCTGATGTGCTTAATGAAGGACGGCATTTATTTTATTCTAGGTTCTTAGGATGTGAAGGCAGCGTGGGATTCTGGGAAAAAACTCACAAGAGGAACTTTCTTGATCACTGCTGCTGCTGAAACTCTTAATAAACCCATTCATGTCAGTGTCGCAGGAGCGTGTGGGGACACGCCCACCATGAGGTCACTGATGCTCTGAAATCACCTTGTGTGTGAGATTGAGATCCGGGTCCATCTTGATCATCTCCCAGCTGCCGTAGCCGTACTCATAGATCCCTATAAGGAGGCTGGAGTCGTCCTCCTTCCCCCACTCAATGTCAAAGTGCGCCGCCTTTGCGTGGCATGGAATCATATACCTGTGCAACACACGCAATCAACACGTGGACACGGTCGGTTTTATTTGGTCACATTAAAGACAGATGTAGATATTCTGTATTTACTAAACGTCTCACAGAACTACTCCAATGAAATACGCTGCATGATCGTGTCTTATTAAACGCTTGGAATCTATCGGCGCCTCACCTCTTCCTCTCCTCGGGGTCGGCAGGAATGGCCTTGTGGAGTGGAGCCAGCTCCTCCTCATGGGAGATGACCAGCTTGGCGTTCACCTGGACGCCAGAGATCCTGAAGGTGGGGCCCTTCACCTTCCCTCTTCTGCCGCCTGAAGACCAAAGCACACAAAAAATCAAGACTGGTGTTTTATTCCCCGTTAGCTCCTGCCGAGGACCGACGTCTGACAATAACAACACAACCTCACTATTATGTAGACGGAGAACAGCTCATTCCTCTATTTCATATAAAAAATCAAACACCCTGAGCTAACAGGCTAACAGACAGAAGTCCCGCCCTTTTAGTTCAGATGTCCGGGTCAGGAGCTGACCCGGATGTGGTCCGGGTCAGGAGCTGACCCGGACATCATCTCATTCATGCGACACCGGTATACAGAACCAGTCTTTCCAACCGTGAGCCGGTCTGACCTGAGGTCTTCTCTGGTCCACAGGGGTTCTCTCGCAGTGTTCTGACGCAGCCGTTGTGAACGGTCTCTGCCAAGCGCTTCAGGTCATTTTCGGACTTGTCCGCAAGTTCAGCATCGCGAGCTATGGCGTCCAACCTGAGGGAAGAGATCCGGTGTCGGATGAACGGTGCCGCGGTGCCGTTCAGTGTGAGCAGTGAGACAATCGGGTCCGGCTTACCTTTCCAGGGGTCCTCCAAACTTCTTGTAGCTCTTGACGAACCTGCGGGTGGTTCACAGAGGTCATCAGAAACATGCGGGGGGGGAGGAGTTAAATAGTGTGGTTGTCAGAAACATCAGGATAATCACCTTCGGATCTCGGCGTCGCTGAAGCCCTTGATGTTTTCTCGCGGGATGGTCCGAGGCCGCCCTCGTTTTTTCGGCCTCTTTCGGTCTGAGGGGGAGTCGCTGTCGGACCCCGAGTACCTCCTGTTCCTGCTCTGCCGGCCCTCGCCAGAGTTAAAGCTTATCTGTGAGCTCAAAGGAGTCAAATCAGCTGATTGAAGGAGCCAAAACATTAAGACCACACCCTGTTCTCAAAGCCTAAAACCGGAACCGCGCGTCCGCATTTCATTTCCGGGGGATAAACTCGTTTACCTGTTTGGCGCAATTCCTCATGCGTGGCAGCAAATAGATTTCCTCCAGCTCCTTCTGTCGCTCCTCCTCCTCCATCCGCCTCCTCTGCTCCTCAGGAATGATGTCGTCCCAGCTCCGATGGCTGCGCTCAGAGTCGATCTCCTCGTCCTCCATCATGGTGAAGTTGGCCACCTGCGCGGTTCAGGACAACGAGCACAAGTCTTAAACGTAGGAGGTTCCCAAAACCTTTGGGATTGTTCGGGGATCGTTTCAGGGACGGATGTCGAAAACCAAAGAGCGAGTGATTGTTTGATTTTTGTTTACACAAAACACCTTTCTTCCTCATGTCCACGAAGGAAAGGATTTATTTTTCAGTTTTCTGAAACCAGATGTGGTTGTTTAAAGACGTAATAATTTGGGCTGCATCGGCACACAGAGGCTTTCTGGTTCCTTGGACTCACGTCTTCTCTTTAAATTGGTCCAGCAAGTTCAATGTCACTAAAATGTCCACGAGTCAGAACCTGGCGGAAACACTTGCTACCAGCCTTGGACCGACTTGTTTGGACCGTTAATCCTAAATTCACCGCTCGCTCCTGGGATTTGTCTAGCAGTTGCCACAAATATGACATTTATGTATGGACCACCAGTCCGGGGGTCACGAGTCGGTTGGTGGGTGGAGTTTAGTGATTTAGTCAAATGTCAATCTGTAGTCGTACAAATAAATCAAATGTAGGCAGAGCCGCATGTGCTGAATTAAATCAGACAAAGGTTTGCCTGTTGCATCTAATTCTGTCTAGTCATCATTTATTTGAAAACATGCAGGATAAATTAACATCTTTATCTCCTTAACTGGTTTAAATGTTACAGGAAACACGGACCTGCTCTCAGCAGACTCATCACTCATGGGGATTTTTACCTTGAACTGAGACAGCAGCTCTTCTCCCACCGTGGAGGGTCCGGGGTCGTTCTCCCTGGTCTCCGCTCTCTTCAGGATCTCGTCAATGTCCATTTCCTGCAGATCAGAACCAGGTGACGTGAGCAGATGTGACGTGTGTCTCAGAGGAGGTACATTTCATCGTGTGACACCGACATACCTGAGGCTCCTGCTCCTCGCCCTCTGGCTCCTTGAACAGCTCCTCAGCGCCAAACTTAAGGATGGCCGACAGCTCCTCCTTGTTGAACGGCGCAGAACTGCAGGTAACCAAACACTCAGGTGAGACAACCACAGGTTCATCAGCAGCCTTTTAAGAAGAGCGCCTCAAAAGTGTCGTGGCGATCACCAGCGTCTCTTCCGCCCCCTAGAGGCAGCAGGATGCGGTTTCTAGCTTACCTGGAGGGAGCGGCACCAGTGTGCAGGACGGTCTTCCCTGTGGTGTCCATCCTCTGAATGACCAGGTGGTCCAGCACCATCTTCTTCTTTGCCCTCTCGATGATGTCCTCCTCCACTGAGCTCTTGGTCACCAGACGGTAGATGTTCACCTGCCAGGCCACAGCCGCGCAGGTAGATGGTTAGTTACATGGAGAAATCCACAGGATATGATGTCATAGCGGCCGGAAAGGACGAAGGGGTTACCACAGAATGATCAGAGCCTCACGGCTGGAACCACAAACTAATATCAGCGCGAGTCATTTGTTCCTTTTGTTGCTGCTGCGGATTGTCCTGGAAGTTTGGTGCCAGTCCACTCTGCTGCCAACCACACCTTCTTCCTTTGATTCTCTTCCATCAGTTATGAGAGAATTATAGAAGCAAAGATCTCACTTTTCTCACTCAAGCCCTTCTAGAGGTTCTGTGAGTACTGGATCTATGAAGAAGCACCTGCAGCTTCCTGTAGGTGCTTCAGGTGGATGAGGCAGCTGAATTCAATCAAGCGGGTCGCGGTCTGGTGTTATTTACCTGTCGTTTCTGTCCGATCCGGTGAGCTCTGGCCTGGGCCTGCAGATCATTCTGGGGGTTCCAGTCCGAGTCAAAGATGACCACCGTGTCAGCGGATGCCAGATTGATGCCCAGACCACCCGCGCGCGTTGATAGCAAGAAGCAGAAATCCTGGAGGCATAGAAGTGGGGGTTCAATAAACGCAAGAAGCCCGGTTCATTCCAATGAAGCTGAAAACGCAAGCTGCAGAACTTACCTCGGAGCCCTCCGCATTAAAATGATCCAACGCCTGTTTCCTCATCTCCCCTTTGATGGAGCCGTCTAATCTCTGCAAACATTTCACATTCAGGTGTTTTTAATGGGGAAGAACGAGGTTCTGGGACAGCTTGGTCCGGGGCGTGTCTAGGAATGGTCACATGAGCCGCGTGTAACTACCTGGAACAGGAACTGTCGGCTCCTCAGATAATCAGCCAGAATATCCAGCATGCGTACCATCTGGGAGAAAATGAGAACTCTGTGGCCTCGCTCCTTCAGCCGAACCAGCAGTTTGTCCAACAGAACCAGCTTCCCGCTGCTACGGATCAGTTGCTGTGAGAGGAGAGGCCCGAAAAGTGACTCTTACTGAAGATTATTATTGAGTGCCTCCATTTAAAAGGAGGTTTCGTTGATAGTTATGATCAAAAAAAAAAGTTGTGCATAATTGAATTTGACACTTTTCATTATAGATGTTTTAGAATATCTATATTTATAATATAGAATAAGACTGTTTTTTTCCGCCTAAAACTGTATTTTGCGGATATAAATTCCAGCTGGAGAATCTAGGATTGTTGAATATTGAGAGATCTAGTTCTTAAAGTGTGGAAGGAGATGGGGGGTGTAGGTGGGGAGTTATCGAGGTTCCACCTCTGCATAAAAGAGGACAAACGGAAACACTGGAACATGAAATGTACCGACCTGTAAGGCTTCGGCTCGGTTGAGGAACTCGTTGTCCTCTGGGGGCTTGATGAGGTAACAGTGGTTACAGCACTTCTTCAGCTCCATCATGATGTTCAGGAAGCCCGACGTGCTGCCTTTGGTACCTTTGCTCAGAGCCTTGTAGTTCCTGGTCAGGATCCATCTGATCACACAATAAAAGAGGAGAGGCGTTACGTTCCATTTTATTTTGTTTTTGTTCATTCCTCTGTTTTTAAAGTATTAAATCAAAGTATTCTGCTGAAGCAGTGACATCAAGGTCCATGAAAGCGACAGAATCTGAGTGATCGATGTCAGAACTGTACAGGTGGCTGGTCGGGTCTGTGGTCTGCAGAAACTTGCAGGCGCTGCAGGATTCTTCTCGGGCTCGGTTAGAAAAGAGGCACCAGAAAGCGGCACACCTGTTCTGGGACGCCGGAGAGCGTCCCAGACGCTGCAGAAGCGAACAGCTGCAGAAGTGGAGCAGTGGGTGTGGGAGGATGGAAGGGGTCTTTCTTTTGACACCAAGCAGGTCTTGGCAAACGGTTCTGCTCAGGAAGGGAGTGCCCGGCGAGGCCCAGTTGTTCCTCATGATGAAGACACATCCTCTGTGGTTGAGGCGGCGTATGAAGACAAAGCACTGAGGGTGTCTGAGGCTCACCTTTGGGTGACGGCTGCTGGCTGTGAGAGTCTGATTTGGAATTGTGGCAGTACTTTTTCAGATGATGTGTTTATTATTATCAATAATAATAACTGTTTTTATAGCACTTTCCAAAGCAAAGTTACAAAGTGTCCACTAAAACAAACCTGAAGAGTAATTTAAGTAAAGTAAAATATTTAGAAAAACAGGATAAAATGAGTTTGATAAAACAGTCTGATCAGATTCCTCCGTTTAAAAATACCAAATGATGAAAGTGAGTCTTAAGGAGAGATTTAAACGTTTGTCTGCCTGTGAATCGCTGAGTTCCAATATCCCAGGGGTCCGACCAGCAAAGGCCCGGCCCCCCATTAGTGAGACTCTATCCTAATTAAACAATGTCGTTTTCAAAAGAATCCCCAGATGTTGAAGCTCCATCGTAACAATTGTGTGGATCACTGTTGATCAACAGTGATCCACAGCTGAGGGCTGATCTGGGTGTGAGGTCATGAACCTTCATGCTCTGACAGGCGGAGGCTCTTACTTGTAATACTGTTTCTGGATTGCGCTCATCTCCACCCGGAGGATCTGCTCCACCTTGGCAGGAAGAGATTTCTCCACGTCCTTCTTGACTCGGCGCAGAAGGAAAGGCTCCAGCTCCTTGTGCAGGCTGGCGTAGCCCGAGTCCCGACCTTTGCCGTGATCTTCCTCAAAAATCTCCCAAGAGTGAAACCTAGACAAGCGAGAAATAAAACAGGGATTGGCGGAGGTTTGAGATCCAGTCCAGGCATGAAGAGCAGATCTAAGCCGACGGTCCTTCCTCGTTACAAACGGCTCAGCAAATAAGCTACATAAACTTCACAATCCTAACAAACACGCCCAACTTTAAACCCAATAAACGGACGGCCTACTTCTCGGGCATGATGAAGTGCAGCAGGGACCACAGCTCTTTCAGGGAGTTCTGCAGCGGCGTGCCGGTGATCAAAAGCCTGTGGTTGGACTTGAAGTCGATCATGGTCTTGTAGAGGAGAGAGTCGTCGTTCTTCAGTCGGTGCGCCTCGTCCACGCCGATGCAGGCCCAGCTGACTCCGCCCAGAAAGGACTGGAGGAGGGGGGGGACACACGTTCGTTACCGACACAGCTCATGAACAACGGGGACAAAGTGAAGGGGGTGGGGTCAAACCGGAGACACTGCTGACCTTGTCTTTGAGGAGGATCTCATATGTAGTGAGGAGGACGTTAAATTTCAATCTCTTGCTGTGGACGTGCATCCACTCGTGTGTCCGGATCTATGGAAGGAACCAGGAGAGGGCGACACATTCAAAACACCTTCTGCGGCGCTGCAGCCGTGACGGGTCTGTTTCTCACACATTCACTCGTCCTACCATGTTCCTGCTGCTGATGTCCCCCAGGTAGACCACAAAATTCATCAGGGGGGCCCAGAGCTGGAACTCTCTCTGCCAGGAGGTCAGCGTGGAGAGGGGCACCACCAGCAAGAAGGGTCCGAACAGCTGGTGGTCATTGAACAGGCAGTTGAGGAAGCAGATGGTCTGGATGGTCTTGCCTAAACCCATCTCATCAGCAAGGATGCAGCTGTTGCCTCTGGAGGAGGCCGAGAAGAAGGGAGGATGAACCGATTAAGAAGAAGTGCATTAACTGTACAGTTTCAGCCGAGTACGTCCTAATAACTATTTCAATTAAACAGTCGCTCCCATTCAGAGCAAATTTAGTGCCTGTCAATCAACTGTAGGAGATCTACCCGGTAAACATCAACACATTTATAATAATACTTCATATTTATATATATGGGTTGTGAGTTTTCTCCTTTTGTTTCTTAAAGAAACAGGTTTTTCTTAACCGTTAAGTCCATTATCCACTCATGAATCTCTATAATAGTTCATGTTTAACTCACTAGGGGGAGCATTATGTGGGAAAAAACAGGTTCTGGCCCAAAGTCAACAACCTTCAGTCCAGATGTGTCTAAATGTATCTCCTATGAATCCACAAAAGGAAATCTGTCTTGTTTTATTCCTGATCCCATGATTGAGTCGCTGTGGGATCTGATCCTACAGCAGACTGCTGACTTCATAGAATCAGTTGGGTGAGGAGGAGGACGAGGAGGAGGAGGAGGAGGAGGGACATACTTGCACCAGGAGTGAGCCATCCAGTTCAAACTGTCCAGCTGGTAGTCCCGCAGCTCCAGTCCGTCGCCGCCGATGTAAGCCGGCTGCTTCTTCATAGGCACAAACCTGGGCCGCTGTTTCAACACCTGCAAGGCACAAGAGGATCTGTGAGGGCGGCGCCGGAGCTCGGGGTCATACTGAGGCGGTCGGTGAGGAAAGTCAGAACGCTGCACCCAACAATTACCGTCAAAAAAAAGAAATGCAATAGAAAGTAAAAAAACCTCCGAGAAGCTTCCAGACGCTTAGATCGGAGTTCGTGTTCGGAATGTCAATTTCCCTTTCTGATTAAATGTGTCGCAGTATTCACGCAGCGAGGGTATGGTGCACAAGGAAATATTTAAAATACTCCTAAAGGCAGGGCGCTCATGGAAATATGAGCGTACAAGGTCTACAGAACCTCGTCGATGGCTAAAACCCCAGAACGTTCCAGTTCAACAGGAGTTTACTCTTTTCCTTGTGGAAACATCAAAGGATGAATATCGTGCCTTTATTAATGTCCACAGACTCCAGTTTAACTTTGTGTAAACGGGAATGAAACAAAAGAAAAGTGGCTTACCTTGCAGTCTCTGGAAGGAATGGACTTGGACTGGTTCCTGCTCATGTAGTCATCGATGCACTTCTGGAACTTCTTGCCGATGAGAGCGCCGTCTTCCCAGCTACACTCCGAGTACGACAAACCCTGCCACTTGCACAGGTAGTCTGGGTAACCCGCCGCTGACTTCTGGTTAGAATGTCCTGCAGAAAAAAATCCATCAATCTGGTTAGCTCCTCCCATCCGGCGGTATTAAAGACGCCCAGATGAGATGGTTCCTCGTAAACTCACCAATGATTCGCTCCACCAGCTTGTACTGAGAGTGAAGGTCGTCCATCAACTCCTCCTGACAGTTGAAGTACTCGATATCCTCCGGTGAAGCCGCCTTCAACCTGGAGGGACAGAAAGGAGTCATCAGTATGCTTCAACCACTCCGACTGTTTTTCCACGGGTGGTCAGATGAACGGAGAATTCGGCAAAACGTCCGTCCCGGACCTTAGCCTCTCTGCTAACGTTAGCCTCTCTGCTAACGTTAGCTTATTCAAAATCACTACGTTCCCTGGCCGATTAAATCTGAAGTGTGTGATTAGGTTCGTTGTGCTGAACGTTTTCGGGCTTACTGGTGTTATAAATTACGATCTTTGTGTTTTTCCTGGTTTACTTAAAAAAACAGCCAGTGGCTTAAACGGAACATCAACACTAAACACAATTTCTGCTGGTCGGCTTTTTTTAAATCTGAGAATTATTAAACAAAATTAGAAGAATCTGGGCTGGAGTCCACCGAACAAATAATATCTGGACTCAAAAATAGAGACCCTTAGAAAAAGATTAAAGAAACAGGGGTCGATGAACTCCTGGTGCCTGTTTCATAATGTTCAATGAGTGAGTGAGTGAGTGAGTGAGTGAAGGTGACCCACACCAGACCCCTCTGGAGGACTCGCCTATTATGTTTCATTTGGTGTCAACACCTAGTTCTCATCTAAGAGGGTGTGAAAGAACACAGGGACAAAAGACAGACAAGGACCAGAGGACATGCAGTTACATGTCAGTTATAAGCAGTGAAGTGGTTTGAGTTTCTTGCAACCCTAGGCGGGCCAGAACCTACCGAGTCCCAAGAACCAAACACAGGGCGGCACCTCCTCTCACCCCACCACCCGCCAATTCTAAAGCTTTAGTGTCACGACATAATCGGTGCCCGCAGATTTCAAATATAATAGTTAAATTGGGTCCAACCAAGTTTTTTCCAAGACTTTGCTCTGGTTCATCGTTCCTCTTACGTTTAAATCCAGTTACCGTCTACGAAAATGTCAGGAGACTTGAGGCGGTATCAGAAACACAGAAGTGGTGAGCTGCTGTGGGCCAACGAGACTGCAGCACGACTTTCTTGGAGCAGGGGGAATAAAGTTAGCTTAGAGCTAAAGCTAAAGCTAAAGCATACGGAGCAGGGTTTCAGGTTCTGCTGGTTTTAGTCAAGCCCAAACTGGTTGAATTTAATGATCAGTAAACCGGCGTTTGTCAGGGGTAGGTAGGGATCACTGAGCAGGAGGCCAGGGAGAACGACCCCCGAGCTTCGACTGTGAACTTTGGTTTACGCGGTTGTGCTGGGGATCATAAAACCTGGAGTTGATCCGCTCCGCTCCGAGGGTCTTAGAGGGGACGGTGTCTTTAAATACTTTTTCTCTGCCCTGGTTGTGGTTATGTTTCTGAACCAGACAAAAACCCCTCACCATTTCCGTTTCTCCTGCTCCTTCTTTTTGAAGTTGTCCAGTTTCTTCATGCCCTTGACGTTCTGTAACTTCAGCGACTCCTCCGTCTCCCACGTGTTGTGGATGTGGGCCCAATTCTTCCACTTGATCAGATACTGGACCTCGCCAGCCTCTTTGTTGGGGTTGAAGTTGGCGTTGGGTTCCCCGTCCGCTTCGACGGCGTATACAGTGGTCACACTTCCTGTTGCTGTTGGTAAAAGCAAAGATGTACGAGTGAAACATTTGAAAATTCATGCTTGCACAACACACGAAGGACACGACACCATCTTCCTCACCTCTTTTTCTTCCTATCCTGCATTCCATCACTTTCTCCAGTGTTTCAAACTCCTCTTCTTCAAGCTGGGGGACGTCTTCGCCCAGAACCTCCACCAGGTCGTCCGAGTCGGTCTTCAGCTCCTCGTCCTCCTTGTAGCTGATGTTGACCGTGGCCTGCCGCCGTGGTCCCGCAGACGCCATCTTTTTGTAGTTCTCCTCCTCATCCTCAGAAGAGGAACCTTTTGGGGGTTTCTTCCTCTGGTTGTTGCTTTTCTTTCCGTTCCGGAAATTCATCCTGGGAGGTAATTCACGCGCAGAGTTAATCTGAAGCCCATCTTTGTACTGGTATTAGTATTTCAGGTCTTATGATCAGAAACTAAAGGGCCGACGTGAGCGAAGAGTACGAAGGGAAAACGATGAAGAGGACAATGAGGTCCAACTGTACCCGGGCAGACATGAACGGACAAATGTCCACTTACTTGGTTGGAGGCTTCCTGCTTTTGATTTTGTGACTGGGCTCGTAGTCGGACGCAGTTTCTTCACTGTTCTCCTCCGCTGAGGAGTCAGATCCAGAACCACTACCAGACCCAGAACCCGATCCAGAATCAGATGAGCCCGAATTTCTTCTCCTCTTGGAGCCGTTAGACGAGTTGGATTCGTCGCTACTTGACGAGTCCTAAACAAATCAAAGGTTCAGACCGGGGCACAGGTTCGTCTTCACAGTTCCATTGGGTCACAGGGGACGGTTAAGAATGTGGAACCAACCTCATCAGATCCGCTGTTGGAGGAACTTTGTCTCTGCTTCTGCTGCTGCTGCTGCTGCTGCTGCTGAAGCTGTTGTTTCCTGAGCATAGCAGATCTTTGCACTGCTAGGATACTAGGGTTGGACTTCCAGAACTGATAAAGAGTACAGTACCAGGTTAGTCCGTATGTAGCAACAGATTGAAAACTCACAAAACCAGAACAGGGAGGAGCTTTACACAGTGAAGATAGAATGAATCAAGAATAGTTCCTCTTCATCTCCCACTGAAGTAAAACATTTTAAATGTCTTTGAGTTTCATTTATTCTTTTCTTCCTTTTACCTCAGCTCCGTCTATGTTGGACTTATTTGGCTGCTCCATCTTCTCCTTGGATTTCTCAGTGTCAGAATCCGACTGGCTGCCAGAGTCTGAACCGCTACCTGAGTCACTGCTCCCTGATTGGCTGCTGCTGCTGGAGGAGCTAGAACTGGAGCCTGAGCCGGAGCCTGAAGCAGAGCCCGATCCAGAACCGGACTCGTCATCAGAATTGCTGGACACAGAGAAGAACACGGTGGATCATTTGTAGATTGACCCTCCGTAAATCTAATCAAGTAATTAAGACTGTAGATCTTTACAAACTCATTCCTGGTATAAAAACGATTCTTCTTCTGCACTGATCTTTGACAAGCATCTATATTTTCTCAGCGTGCCAAACACCATTGAACTAGTATAAAAACTGTTTGTGTGATTGTTGCAGCACATAGATGGATTAGGGGTTCTGTGCATGTCATGAGACTCAGTTACAACCGTATGACACTTACACTAGTTTGGAATTCCGCTATCGATTGTTTCATCAAGAAAAATGAGTTACACCTCGGCTGCGTGAGTTACACCTGTCCTGGACCTGACCTCATCGTCTCAGCTACCCACCCCTCTCGGGTGAATACCCATCTTTTCCCCAGGTCATGTTTTGCCGTGTAGGCGTTTGTAACAGTGTGACAGTCCAAACGTTGAATTCTAGAAGGAGTCCATCGATGTAACCATCACAAGCATGCACCATATTAAAACCCAGCTCTATGTAGTACATAGTGGTCTGTCTGCGGTGGCAGTAGGGTAAGAGGGATTGTCCAGGCCTCCCTCCCCATAGCAGCTCTCCAGCCCATCCTGAGGGATCCCGAGGCGTCCCCAGGCCAGATCTGGGTCTACCCTTGAGTCTCCTCCCAATAGGACATGTCTGGAAAACCTTCAAAGGGAGGCGTCCTGATTAGATGCCCCAAACACCTCAACTGGATCCTTTTGAAGCAAAGGAGCAACTGCTTGTTCAGGACAGGCGTTTGGTCAGCCACCTTCAGAGTTACTCCGATAAGACAAAGGAGCTGGTGATTGACCTCCGCAGGAGGACCTCACAAATCACACCGGTGAACAGGTGAACTTTTACAAATACCTGCGTGTTCACCTCAACAATAAACCGGACTGGTTGGACGACACAAATGTCTTAGGTCTTAGGTCAAAGGTCTTCTCCACATGCTGAAGAGACTGGAGTCCTTCAGAGTGTGCAGGACCGTGTTAAAGACCTTCTATGACACTGTGGAAGCATCTGCAGGATTCTGTGCTGTGGTTTGCCGGGGTGGAGGAAGCACAGAGAGGGACAGGAAGAGACTCAACAGGCTTGTCAGGAGGTCCAGCTCTGTCCTCTGGACTCTGTGGAGGAGGTGGGTGAGAGGAGGACACCTCTCAACCCCTACATGAGACTGTGGGAGCTTTGACTACCTCCTTCAGCAGCAGACTGCAAAACCCACAACTCAAGATAAAGCGCCACCGCAGGTCCGTTGTGCCGATTGCAGTCAGACTCTCACTGAACAGCTGCGAGACAGTTGTGTCTGAAAAAGACACAACTAAAAAACAAAACGCTTCCTTCGTTGATTCAACTACCTCACAATAACTACAGGTCCACCACCGGACCGTCACACAACTGCACCGCACTACTTTTACTTTATATCCGGTTTTCTTCCTGAGTTTGGACTCTTTTATCAAACATATACCATATTTATCTCTATTCAATGTATGTTTACATAAACTATGGTTTATATGTCTTTTTTACATATACAAATGTGTATATGTCTTGTTTACATATAAAAATGTTTATATGTCTTGTTACACGCGCAACTTTCACCGTGGGGATTACTTTAGTTATTTCTATTCAAGCTTCCCTCCGAGCTCCTCGCCTTAACTCTAAGGCCAAGTTCTCCCGGCGCTGACCAGTCGGGCTGGGTGGCCTTATTTGATGAAGTCAGCAATCGGCCAAGCAGCCTCACTGCTCCGGTTGCCTGTTACACGCACACACCAAGCATGAGCTAACACTGCTCCAAACACCTCGCAAGTACACCAGAAAACACCAGAAAACCAAAAGCTTGCAATTCCTGACAACAACATAAGCGGAGGAACAACCAGCCATCCACCTGAAGTCCCTGAACAAAGCCAACGTAGAACATGTGACGGACTGAACCAGGCTCACAAAGTTTCATTTTCACCTCCAAATGTCGTACAACGTTTTTAAGAAACGCACGGCGGGTACGTTAGTATCATCAGGCGAAAATACACACAACTCAAAATATCTACCTAGTACTCCACTACCTGCAGATCAGCCTTCAATTTCACCACCCTGTCCTCGGGATGTTACATCTTCTCAACTCCTTTAGACGATGTTTGCCGTTATGGTAACTTGTACTGGCTCAGAATACACCATCAGCTCACAGAAGTCTTTCCTTCACACAAAGTTGTGTGAAGAAAGTTGTGTCACTCTTTCCATGACGAACACTTTTGCTGGTATCACAACTGCACATGCTAACAGCGCTAGCTAAGTGGCGAGAGATTGTCTGTCGCTGCTGTTAAGGCGCTCTGCAACAGACAAGTTTATGATTATATAGCTGCCGCTACACGGCCAGAATTCTGGAAAACCTCCAAACATCACTTCTATGCCGTATATATCTTATCTTCTTGGTGCCATTTTACTGATAGAACTGATTTATAGAGTTAATTTGTCAAAAGTCAAATAGCAGCAGCGTGTTCACTCAGTCCAAAAGATGTGAACTTTAATATAAAAAGGGGGAATTTATATTAAAGAGACATAAAACAATTTGACTATACACCAATCAGCCATAACATTAAAACTATCTGCTTAGTATTGTGTATTTTTACTATTTGCCACTCAAACACCTCTGGGATGATTTGACACCTTTGTAGTTCTTTCTGAACTGGCATTACCCTAATCAGCAACAGTTTCAGACTATTCCAGCTACAGTCTGTGTAAAAGTTGCTGTTCTGGGGGAACATTATTTATTATATATCCCATATACTGACAGGTGCTAATCAAATGAGATAATCTATGTTATTCTGACTTTGTGTTTATAATGTAAAAGCTGATCAGTGTACATTCAACAAAAACTAATGTCCCAATAGAGAAAACACGGACCTCCCTTTACTGTATAAGCCTAATATAATGGAACATGGGTCGGTTATATAGCCACTATTATCAGCATGTCATCATCTTACGTCACTAAAAATATTATTTTATCAATTCAAAAACTACTCTGATGACCGGTTACCTTGATTCTCCGCTGCTGTTGCTTACGCTCTCATCCTCGTTACGTTCAGCCATGTCGAAGTCCAAAACCGTAGACTTCTCCAGACAGCCTCAGTTATGATGTTCCACGTTGTCCACCTGTAGGAGACGAGACACCATAACATCAGAAATGCCCTCCTGTCAGGACTCTGCCCTTTGTTTTGTTTATTCAAAGTGGACTCATTTCAGAAACATCCTTCTTTACGGGCCGCATATATGAGATATAAATGAATCACAACAGATGTGAGAAGAAGCACTATGTCGGTAGATACTCATACATGTGAGGAGTAACATCACGTCGGCAAAGCATGTCGCTGAAAAAAAGACAATGACTAATGACCAAAAGTTTACTACTTCCCAGAAGTTTAGTATGATGGGATGTGTGAAGCTGTTCTTACAGAAATTAGCCACAAGTCAGAATGACACATAAATGCTAGTAACCCTTGTGCTACGGAATGAAGCTGCAGCCTTGAAGTTCACACTTCAGGCTGAGAAATAGCTTTTGTCAGGAGTCATCACTGAACTGAATTCATAAACTCTGTCTCACTACTGCCACCAACTCTTCATCATCAATCCACCACAGACTTACCTAAAACTACCATATTTCTGTAGGTGCTCTTACTCTACCCTTGCAGGTGTAATAATTCAGGACTCAATGTAAAATACTTGTTTGTTCTGCATGTTGCTATAATGACTCAATAAATATTTACATATTTGTTTCTACTTATTGAGCCAGAGCTCCTTTAAACAACTTTTTTAAACAGTTTTTCTCATGCGAATAATGTTTGTGCATGTCTGTGTGTTAATATCTGATCTCGTTATTAGGCAACGCACAACAAATGTTATGGTACTATCTTGTGCAATGACAATAAAGTTCTGAAGTTGTAGACCTTAGAATCTAAATGAGAAACATTTTTGGTAAAGCTGGTTACGTTTTAAAAAGTACAAAAGGGAGTTTAAAGCCATCTTGAAGGATCAGTTCAATACTTGTCTGGTTATTGTAATTGCTATCCATTACTTGTCATTTACTGTCATTATGTTGTTGTTGTTACTCATGTTTTGTTAGTATGTCTTGGCTTTTCTGTTGTGTAACATTATCATTAGTAGTAACAGCAGTCATTAACATTCATGTATGTGGCACAGTTTTCTGGTCAGCCAGAAACAACATTTGGTCCGTCTGTATACTTTGTATTTCGTTGAGTGACAAAAGTGAAACTGAGTTGCTTTTGTAATGCATTGCTGTCAATCTGGACTTGATTTAATTAGTCCATTCGTTTAACAGGAATGTATCAAAGTTGTGCATATATGTAAGGGTTGTACTGTGTCTATTGTTGTAACAAAGTATATGTTTCTCTCTTGGTCAGGACACTCTTGGAAAAGAGTGGTAATATAATAAATGGTGGATACGTGAGGCTGTCATTCGGTTGGAAGTCATTTATTCTCTGCGTTTTAGCGCGGAGGTGTTAAATGATATCTGCAGCACACAGTCACATTTATTTATGTAACTACCTTGATGTAAAAGTGGGCCAGGTGGAGCTGTGCTGCTGTAAATATTCTCCACGTTAACTTTATTTGTTCCCTCACAGAGGCCTATCAGGCCTGTGTGGAAGCAGCGTGTTCACCTCCACACCACGCTCCACTCTAAATAACCCCTTTAACCCCAGTTTGGACCCAAACGTGTTAAAATAACGGGGATTTGACCAAACCTGCTCTCATTAACGGTGATGGTAACAATTTTGACTAAGCGTGGCTACAGACTAGCATGAAGCTAACTAGTTGATGCCGGCTAATGACGCAAATATTCACCATTCTGCGGTGAACGGGAGAAATTAACTTTCAGGGTTCATCCAGAAAAATGGTACAATAATCTGATAGAGTAGGAATAATCTTATACTGAGTAATATTTCCTTTTTATTACTGCATAATAATAGCCTGCATTGGAATTAGCTAGCGCGTATTTGTTATGCTAGCCTCACGGAGTTACGGGTTAAACATTATAAAACAATGAAAATAGAGTTGTGATTTCAGTTATAGTTCAAGCAGCATAGTGATGAGTCAAACATTAAATAGAGTCGTATTTTATAAATTAATTGTAATTATGAAGTGAAATGAGCGTTAGTCCAGTTTTAGCATTAGCTAGCGCTGTGGAGCACGATGCTAGCATGGTGGCTAACAAAATGGGAAAACTTTGCGGGAGTTAATCTGAGCAGGGAACAGCTGGAATGTTCACTTCCGAGCTGTATCCCAAACCTGGCCGTTAGCGTGACACATTTTACGATCTAAACATCAGTGGAAGCATTAAACCACGGTATTGTGTTAAGATTATTCCGTATTAAAGCTGCAAGCCATGCTAACTAGGCTAACTTCCATCTTGTTTTCATTCTCGCGGCTTTTACCTCATCAACATGTTCGCTTACCTGCTGCGTAAAGTGGTTAATTCGGCACTTTAAGCCACCTGGTGATAATTTGTTGCGGGTAAAATTGTTTTTTAAATCCGTCTTCGCCCTCCAGAGAGCTTCTATTCCTCTATTTGAGCGGTGAGCTAGCAAGCGCTGATGCTAATGCTAGCTAGCCAGCCAGCTATCTCCCGGTGAGGGAGAGCAGCCGCTAACGACTTAGCTCGGTGGAACCGCGACTATGTCCGTGATCCTCTCCCTCCTCCAAGATCCGGTGAGTGCCGTTTTCCGTTTGAAAAGCTAGAAAAGTCTGGCGCTCCTCGATCAACCACGAGTGTAGAAAGAGGGCATTTCAGTTCAGGTTGTTCCGACAACCGGCCTCCGCCATGACGCCGTAGGTTCACTTCTCTAGGAAACCCCGGACGATGACGTCACGACTGTTCCCCTACAGCGGCACGAACATCTGGCGGCAGGACCTCTCATTATCATATGTATATAAAACAATCTTTTAATAATTATTCATCATCCTTCAATTCATCACCATTCTTCATTATCCTTATTAACACCGTTCACTCTTCATCTCATCACTACTCCTCCTCATAGTTCCTTCTCAGTACCATTCCTCATCTTCACATTCCTCCTTCTTCCAAACACCTCTCCTCCTTATTCATCAAATTCCTCCTTCTTCTCATAATCATATCTTCTTTTATTCACAGTTCATCTTCCTCTCCTAACCACCAAACCTCTTATTCTCATCATGATTCCTCCTTATTCTTCTTTTCACCATTTCTCCTAACTCTCATCACCATCCCTTCTCCTTCTCCTCATCACCATTCCTTCTCCTTCTCCTCATCACCATCCCTTCATCTGCTCATAATCATTATTTACAATTCATACCTCTTCTCATCACTATTCGTCCTTCTTCTTCTCATCACCATCCCTCCTAATTCTACTCATCATCATTTTTTCTTCTTCTCAATATCATTCCTGTTTTTCTCATCACATTTCCTGGCTTTTCTCATAATCATCCGTTCCTTGTCTCATCACCTTTGCCTTCTTCTCATCATCCTTCCTCCTTCTTCTTCTGATCACAGTTAAGGCACCACATCATTGCAGTGGGCACATTTTAGTTTTAAGTCAAATGTATGATTAAAAAAAAGAGTCTGATATGTTTGAGGAAACGTTTCGTCATATTTACAGAACAATGGTGCCGGTCAAAAACCAATGATACCAAGAATCATACGAGTTCTTCACCCGGTCTCCTGAACTGGGACATCCGGCTGTAGCCACCGGTGTTTTTGAGGTTTTCAGGTCTGTAAAATGCTGTAATTAATACTTTCATTACCCAGAACGCGTTGGCGGAAACTCATTTTCTGTGAAGAACACGTACATGAACACACTCCTACATTTTTTTTTAATGAAATGTGGCGTTCGGGTCCAGTGACCCAGAGGGATTACTGTGTGATGAAATTGTATAAAGTCCATTAAAACCAACACTTTGGCTACAAAGGTGAAAAAAACCTACATACTCCCCTACATGCACAGATTATTCATTTTAAATTGGATAACTTTCTCATAAATCTTTCCTTTCAATAAGATTGAATTGATCAAAAAATAAGATAAGATAGCCCGTTATTTAACCAGGTTGTTACAGCATCATACAAGAAAGGGAAGTAAACTGAACAGGCCAAAATAAAAGAGTGTGCATTGAAGTATGAGCCACGAAAACATCCTAACCACCAAAAAACTGGAAAAATAATGTCTTAATAACAAAACAAATAACCAGGAAAACATCCTAACCACCAAAGAAACTGTAAAATAATGATTTAATAACAAAACAAATAACCATGAGAACTTCCTAGCAGAGACAAAACTGAAAAATAATGTTTTAATAACAAAACTAATAAACAGGAAAACATCCTAACCACCAAAAAAACTGTAAAATAATGATTTAATAACAAAACAAATAACCATGAGAACTTCCTAGCAGAGACAAAACTGAAAAATAATGTTTTAATAACAAAACTAATAACCAGGAGAACATCCCTAACCACCAAAAAAAGAAAAATAATGAATAAATAGCAAAACAAAGTCACCAAAATATCCTAACCACAAAAAACCTGAAAATAAATTAATAACAAAAAACAAACAAATAACCACAGAAATATAATAACCACGAAAAGATATTGAATATTGAAGAAATAACCAACAAAAAACTATATGCAAAACTTATATATTTTTCTTTTTACCATAAAAGAAAATGAAGAAGCAACACAAAATTTAATAACCACAAAAAACATGAAAAAAAATTCAAATGAATTGATAAACACAAAAAAAACAACTTACAAATAATGAAAAAAGTACTCTCCTGAAAATGACAAACATCCTGTTCAGATTAATAAAACAACACGGTGATTTTTTTTTCCAACGATGACCAATAAGAAGACGCGCAGGATCCAGACGGACCAATAGGAAAGCAGCAAGGATTCCAGACGGACCAATAGGAAGACAGCCTGCTCTCCTGCAGCTCCCGGCTGAGGCTCCGTCCCTCCTGCAGAAACATTTGAGGTAATCGATGACAGGATGATGCCGAGACTCGAACATCCCTTCATTCGTCTCTCATCCCCGTTTCAGAGGACATAGATCGCATCCCAGAGGGTGAGTGACCGTCAATATTAAGCCTACCGATTCATTCAACCGCCTCATTCTGACAGTTTATTTCTAGTTGCAGCCACGACATTGCATAATAAAGGCTAGAGAAATGAATCTAGGACGCACGCGCACATGCTCACACGCACGCGCGGTGGTGAAGAACTGAGAAGAAGTGAGATATTTCATGCAAACTCTGTTTTACCTACCTGGTAGTAGTTTTCCTTTTTTTTGGTATTTTTTCCTTTGTTTTTAAATATATATCGTTCAAACCACAAATTGTGGTTTTTACGTTTTTGTGTCTTTGCTGATTGTCTGATTGAACGTCTGTCAAAATGGATTAGTGTCTGTTTAAACTGTATTTAACCCTTAAACGTCCTCACCAAGAAAACAACGGGGAAATTACTTGTTTATTGTGTTTATTCATTTTATTCATTCGAAATCTCAGACTCTCTAAATTTACCATAATATGACAAAAAAAAAGTAACAAAAGAAAATCTGACTTTTATTACATAATAATATCATGATTAAATATCATTCATCAAACTTAATGGAAAATAGTCCATTTTAATTAGATTAGCTCAACGTTTTTGGTAAAGCATGTTTTTAGAAAACAATTTCAGCCTTATTAGTCTTTTTTTGATCCTATCGAGTTACAAAATTCTGTTTACTGAGTCCAAACACACTAATATGACAAAAATAAATACTTAATGAATCAGACTTTATCAATAGCCATTGTTAATGACTCCTTTGGCCTGTGGGGTCCCTCAGGGTTCCTTTCCTGGCCCCTTACTATTTAGCTTATACATGCTGCCGCTGGGTTTGATTTAAAAACTGGTTCGGTCACATAAGAAATAGAGATTCTAAAAGTGTTCGACCAAACGGTTTAACAGGACATTAAAAGAAGCGGTTTGTAATGTGACCCAGTAAGAACATGAATATGCCAAAGAGTAAGGGGCCGAGGACGGAGCCCTGGGGGACGCCACGGGTCAAAGGGGCAGCAACCAGGGCAATGAAAAAGTCCTATCGATAAGCTAGATCTTTTATTTGGTATATTTAAGCATTCGAGGTCTCACTAAAAAGAATTATGTGACTTGATACAAACAACCAATTAAAGCTTTCCTAAAATCATGATTTACCGAATCTAATTAAAACTGAATATTTTCCATCAAATCTCTAATTTCATTATGAAATCATTTTATGTTTGATGTTTTTTTTCTTTTAAGTTTTTTAACATGCTTTATACCGGCGACCTACATTACTTATACGATAACCAGCTGTCTAATTTTGTGTAGGTCAAATTTGTTTTCATGGAAAAAAGTCAATTAGCCTCCTCCTTGGTGGCCCCTTTGACCCGTGGTGTCCCCCAGGGCTCCGTCCTCGGCCCCTTACTCTTTGGCATTATAAACAGGTTCAGTCACAGTCTTTCAGTAAGAAATAGTGACTCAAAATGAGCTCAACCAATCAGCTGAGCAGGACTTTAAAGCCTTGAGGTGACTCCGATAGCGGCCCATCCTCTCCATAGTAGTAATCCCAAACAATGTCCACTATACTCCAGGATTAGCAGAAGGATCGATGAGGCATCAGAGTAAAACTGTGTCGGATTGTGATTAAATTGAAAAACTAGAAAGCACGCAGAGAAACGCGAACAACGCCCAAGGTAGACGTTATTTCAATAAAGCGTAATCTGTCTATTAATTGATTGATGAGTTATTCCAAAAAAGACCCTCCAAAAGTGTCCTAGCACACATGTGATGTCACATGATGAGGTCATGACGCAAATGTTACCCAACACGACGTTCCAAAAACTTACGTCTGGGTAAAATATCATGCAAACCTGTCCATTCTTTTTTCCGTAATCTTGCTAACAAACAAAACAAATAAACTGGGAAGAAAAACTCGGAGAGCGTAAACCCTCCACCCAAGGAAGACGATGATGAAGAATCAATAAGATCATATTATTTTGGACAGCCATCTAAATAATACAATTCCCTCTGGATATAAATCGGTATCCTCATAATAATAATAATAATAATACATTTCATTTATAACTCACTTTACATTTGGATCCAACTCAAAAGTTCTACAAAGTAAAAGCAGATAAAAGAATCAATAAAAAATAAAATAATAACTATATAAAAACATGACCAAAAAGCAGCAATGTTAATTAAAGTTATAGGTTCTGCTAAAAAGGAAAGTTTTAAGACCTTTTTTAAATGTGTCAGTCGTCTGTGGAGCCCTCAGATGGTCAGGGAGGGCATTCCACAGACGAGGGGCAGCAAAAGCCAGATTGTGACGTCACTACTTTGAAAAGCTTACTATTTGATTTTATATTATTTTATTATATTTTGTATTTTATGACATTATATGATATGATATTTTATTATATTATATATTAAGTTATATATTTAAGCTCCTCTAGGATTGACTAAAACGAGCCTTTGGGTAAAATCTCATGCAAATATGTCCTATAGTTTTTCTGTAATACAAACAAACAAACAAACAAACAAACAAACAAACAAACAGATGTTTGCACAGGAGTGGAAACCTAGCGTCCTTTCCGGAGGTAAAAAAGACTCACTGTGCACAAACCTTCAGATCAATATATTTAAAATGTAACTTTTGGTATGTGTGTTTTGTTTTTTTGTTGTTCTTTTAAAGCAGGCCTTCAAAACAACAACAAAATCCGCTCAGAAACTCCGCCTCCGGATCTGCTTTATTTCCGGTGAGACGATGTCGGTACCAGGCGAGTTATTAATGAAGAACTGAAAAAGTGCCCCATCTCGTTTAGAAATCATAATAATGGCGTCGCCGTGACGTCGTGAGGTCATGACCCAACTTCACCATAATTTAATCAACTGTAGGATAAAACACAACCTACCTCTGGGGCAAATTTGATGCAAATCTGTCCATCAGATTTTAAGTTATAATGCGAACAAACAAACAGTCAGAGGTGAAAACGTGACCTCTGTGGAGGGGTTGAGCCCACTCTGGGTCAGATGGTCCGTTCATCCTTTCCGTTGCTGGTCAGGGTTCTGGTCCTGGTGGCGAAAGAAGGGCGAGAAGGGATCATGTTGATGAGGGTTCTGTAAGTAGAGGTAGTAAATCTCAGAGGCCAGCAGGGGGCGCTCTCTACTGCCACACTAGATCTAACCGGACACAAACAAGTTGGAGATCTATGAGAGAACCTGGAGGTCCATCGGTACCAGAACTTATATCCTAGAGGGAGAAAGGAACAGGGGATGTGTGTGTTTCTTTAATAATAATCAGTCCCAATCATAATCATCAGACGTGAATTAACTTTATATACAACTTTTGTCTCTGAGGGTGTGATGATAAAAATATAAATGTAATAATTCAACTGCAGCTGATGAGATTAATTATCAACATTATCTGATGGTTACGGGATATTTTCATAATGTTCTAGCTCTCAGTTCCATAATTCACAACCCAAAATAACCATTTACCATTTAAGGAAATTTAGCCCAAGTGATTGACAGGAAGAACCCGCCTCTCCGACCAATGGAGGGTCGGGGTAAGTGGGCGTGTTCTTTGTGGGGTTTTCTTTTTGTTTGTTTTACTGGAAGTGATAAAAATACCGCTCCCTAAATGACCATAATGCTAGTCGGGTGTTTCAAAAAAATGATCAGTAAGTAAACCGTGTTTCCCAATGAAAAAAACGTGTTTCCTTTTTTTTCAAAATGAAAAAAAGGAGAAGGTCACATTTCCTGTTGCATCGACTCCAAACGCACCTGACCCTCCTCCAGCAGGAAGTAAGGTCTGCCTGCGGCTTCAGAAGTCACGATGTTGTAATCTCTCTAATATCTCTTATCTCTCTTATCTCTCTAATCTCTCTAATCTCTCTTATCTCTCTTATCTCTCTAATCTCTCTTATCTCTCTCATCTCTCTTATCTCTCTTATCTCTTTTATCTCTCTCATCTCTATAATCTCTCTTATCTCTTTTATCTCCGTTTTGTCGTAACGGTTCTGCTCCGCTCCTTTCACTTTGACTGGACCCGTGTGTCCGAGGAGCTCTGACCCACACCCAGGCAGCGTCAGGCCCAGAAATGGATCTGAACCCAGAACCGGATTTACTCCTCCATGGAGATAAGGAGACAAGAATGTGGGGTTATATAATCCTGAATTCAACCCTGAACCTTCTAATCTTAATCCTGAATTTAACCCTGAACCGTCAAACACGGTTCACATAATACTGAACCCTAACCCTGAACCTTCAAGCACTTAATCCTCAATTTAAACCTGAACCCTCATAGAGTTAATCCTGAATTTAACCCTGAACCTTCATGCACTTAATCCTCAATTTAAACTTGAACCCTCATAGAGTTAATCCTGAATTTAACCCTGAACCTTCATGCACTTAATCCTCAATTTAAACTTGAACCCTCATAGAGTTAATCCTGAATTTAACCCTGAACCTTCATGCACTTAATCCTCAATTTAAACTTGAACCCTCATAGAGTTAATCCTGAATTTAACCCTGAACCTTCAAACAATTAATCCTCAATTTAAACCTGAACCCTCATAGAGTTAATCCTGAATTTAACCCTGAACCTTCCAGCACTCAATATTTAATTTATTAATTAAATTTTAATTAAATTTAATTAATTTACACTTAAACCCAAACCAAACCCGGAACCTTCAAACAATTTATCCTCAATCTTAAACCTGAACCTTCAAACCTCTAATCCTCAATTTAAACCTGAACCCTCTTAGAGTTAATCCTGAATTTAACCCTGAACCTTCAAACCATTTATCCTCAATTTAAACCTGGACGTTCATACAATTCATCATGAACTTAACCCATAACTTTAAAACGATTTAACCCTGAACAATCAAACACTAAACCAGAATCTATCTAATCTGAAAGTCTAAAGCCTTACTTTAACCACAAACCCACAAAAACTAAAGCCTGACAGTAATTCTAAATTCAGGCTTTAAACTGTTGAGTTGAAATCTAAATGTCCTGAGATTCAAAAAACGCCCAAATAATAATAATACATTTAATTTATAATGCACTTTACATTTGGATCAAATCTCAAAGTGCTACAAAGTAAAAGCAGATAAAAGCATCAATAAAAAATAAAATAATAACTATATAAAAGCCTGACCAAAAACCAACAATGTTAATTAAGGTTATAGGTTCTGCTAAAAAGGAAAGTTTTAAGTCCTTTTTTAAATGTGTCAGT
>VRLP01005675.1:0-34657 GCA_009660295.1 Lophius piscatorius
GAATGGGGCCAAGGACTGATCCCTGGGGGACCCCACAGGTGACGGTGTGTGTCCGGGACTTTGAACTTCCAAGGGAAACGTATTCTGTTCTGTCAGTGAGGTAAGATTGAAACCAGTTTAGGGCGGTGGCAGTGAGTCCAGTGGTGTGATGTAGGCGGTGTAGAAGTATTCCATGGTCAACTGTGTCGAAGGCAGCAGACAAATCAAGGAGAATCAGGAGGGAAGGTGAACCCCCCATATTTTTTTGTTCATGCAGTGCGTTCGCGAGGGATAACAAAGTCAACATTTTATTTAGTTTACGTTCCCCCACGTTTTTAGTTTGTACAGCATGTTCTCACGGTGTAATGAAGTCGGAATTAATTGAATTTACTTACATTATCCCCCCGCATATGATGTTAAGGCTCTGGCTAACATCATCATCAGTTTGTGAATGAAGTCTCTGTAAAAATTCCACCACAGCAATGACTGATCTCCAATCCTGAGAAGAATTTAGTTGCTATTGTCGGTGCTAAAGGTGGAACAACTAGTTGGTAAGGTCAGTGGGACAAATAGATTTTCACCCGGGTAATTTAGGATAACACCTTTTCCACATTAGAACGAAATCATAAATTTTAACGGGCTTTTTGTGATTACTCGGCGTACCTTTTGAAGGTTTGGCACAGTTTAGTGTGAAATACAAAGGGTTCCAATATTTCTACACAGACAACACTGATGATTATGAGGCAACGAGAGTGCTTTTCTTCTTGCTCTGACTATGTTGCAAAGGAATGGATCGCTCAAAGTGATTTGTTTTCTTTTATTAAATTTGACAAATATAAAAAAAACAACATATCATTGTTTTCCTTCTGATCCTGTCTAGGTGTCTCAGCAAATCTCTGCCGGGTGACTGGCGGGGTACTGGGAATCCACTGGAGCAGTATCATCACCTTTGGTTGGCACCCTCTGGCATCCGGCAAAGCTGGGGCAACTTGTTGGGAGTCCTGCTGCATGAAGCCTAGCTGTAATGCTGTTTGGAGCCTCGGCGGGCGATGCGTGCATCTCAGTTGTAGGCGAGAGGGGGGTTGTCCCATAACTTCCCTGCCACAGCCTCACCAGGGTTCCCTGGGTCTCCTTCAGCTGCTCTCAAAGGTACAGAGGAATATCATCTAGCTTTGTTTAAATGACAAAATCGTTGTTGATTTTTTGGTGAGACCAGAACGATATGATTATTAATTCTGGCAAAGAAACCAGTCAAATTTGTTATTTGTGGTTTCATCTGTTAATAAATGTCAAGCAAATGAGAGCATTGTGTTTCACAATTAATGCAAATTATGTACATGTACATGTCGATAGTTATCTTATTGAATGCAATAATGGCAATGAGTTCCAGTCCAGCTAGTAAGGTGCACATATTTTAAATATAGCTTAAAAAGAGAGAATGGAAGAGCACTGAAATCCGATTTAGTAGAAGGTTGTTATTATGAGTTTCTTCTTTACTCTAAGGGTCCTGTCCTCTCAAGAATGAAACGAGCTCAAGATGCGCTTCAGGCAGAGAGCCAAAATCCACTCACAGGACAACCTACCAGCCTGGTAACTTTTAAAAAATATTTTAACTATTGATATTTTATCATCCATTTAATTATTATTATTACAATCATACTAATCTTTGCGGTCTTTGTTTGTAGGACACACTGTTTGTTAGTAAGCCTTAAGCCCCAGCACTAAAATAAGTCCGCTATTGATCATCCTTTGTTTTTGCTGTTTGTTCTTAAATCCTTCCAAAACCATTTTTGCAAGCAGACTTGCTCAAGATGAGTGAATCGGTAGATTTGTGGAGCATACAAATAAATGATTTTTGGGGGAATCAATATTCTGCCTCAAACTGGCATTTTCTTTGTTCAACCCAAACGTCCGAATTGTCTCTTCAGGAAAGTCCCGAACAACCGACCCCAACAGTACCCAGCACCATTGCACTTCTTCAAACAGTTCAGAAAAACCTCAGCCAGCTCATCAGCGGGAGTGAAGACACCGCTCCAGCCCCGTCACAGCAGAATTCAACAGTCGGCAATACTGCAGATCCTGAGGCGTCTTCCAATAGCAGTGTTGTCGACGCACACAAGCTGACAACGACTGCCTCCACTGTCATCACAGCTCCGACACAGGCCGGTGAGACCGTTGGTATCACAGATCACCTATTTCTAGCTCTATCAGTAGTATGGCCAGTTTTCGTTTATTCATTATGAACTAATTTATTACTTTTGTCACTCGGTGCTATTGCAAAACTTTTTTATGACTCCCAAGGCCGTTCTTTAAAAAAGTACCTTAAAGTATGTATTTTGTTTTTTATAGTTAAGTTTTTGGTCACATGAACACAAACTTTAAAAAAATATATTTGGCCACCCCTTCTTAGTTTTGTGACTCAGCTGCTGATTGAAGGGCTGCTTGGAAGTTATTTAAAGATGATCAATTGGCTGTGGGTGTGAAGCCAAACGATTATTAGCAGAATTTGCAGTGACTTCTAAGAACAGGAATAACTGGCATGATCAGTGTCTCCTCCCTTAAGAGCAACATTTCCATTTAACTGGTGTTGAATAAAAAAGGCACCACTGTTCATATGAAAAAATGCATGTCACAAGAGATTACAACCTTTCCAGCCCATCAGACAAACTAAACTAGGAGAGTTATTAGAAATTAAAACACGGAGGGTGTACAAAGGTAAGCTGAATTTTATGAGGAGCTAATACTAGCTTAGGAGAACTTGAAATACTGAAAGAGGACCTCTTACAATACCACTGCCATTCACTTTCACATTCATTGCTAAACCAATTTTACACCACAATCATTTTCTAGTCATGTGGTGTAATGACATCCTGTGAGAATAGTGGCACACTTCCCTCTCGCTTTGGAAAGTTATTTTATTCATGACTGAGGATGTAAACTATACCATACTATTATTGTTTTATTTAGTTGCATATACGTTTGGTCTTAAACAAATATTTTCTACTTCAACAAAGTTGACAAAAAAGCCCAAATCTAAAAGTGAACACTGGGTGGAACAATTCAAACGATATATTGCATATAACCTTGAACATATTTACATAAGATCTGCACATTGCTTCGACAATGAAAATTTTGTGGAAAAACAATGAAAAAGAAAGCTCTCCTATACAATCGAGCGTCGCGGTTAATCTGGAATACCCTCGGTTATCTGAAATGTATCATGTATATCTAACAAGGTATTAAATGGTATTCAAATACTTTTGTACTTTCACTTTGTAGTTAAATTTTCATCACGAATGGGTTAACTGGCCAATTTAATTTTAAACTTAGTCTTCAAAGTGAGCACTAATATTAGAAAATATAATTATTTTTGTATTTGATTATTTTTAATTATTTTTAATTTTAGATTTTATTATTGATGATGCTCTTTATCACATTTGTTTGTAACAAGTTCTTGCAAGGAAAACAGTTATTGACTTGGAAGAGCTGATGGGGGTCCTAATAAAATAATTTCAGGAGCCTGTTCTAATACCCTAAAAGCTGAAATCAATAAGAAGGAGGAAAAACTTATATTACTTTATCTAACCCACTTTTTCTAACCCTAACCCAACAGTGAGGGAGCTGGTGGTGTCCGCAGGAAAGAGCGTGGAGGTTACATTGCCCCGCAACGAGGTTGAACTGAATGCATTTGTGGTGCCAACACCCCCGGAAGGTAAAACCAGGGCAATTAAATAAATGCATTTCATTACATAAAAATAGGGGTGATGATTTTCATGTAAATATTCACCCCTCAGGGGGTTGAGAGGTCGTCCCTATTCACAGGTTTTGGTTTTTGCGATTTGCCCCTTCGGTCTACATGTCATAGGGTCCTTAACCAAGACCCTGAACACCAATTTACTCCTCTGGCACTTTACAGGATCTTCCCACTGCTTCTTGGGGAGGGTTAAAGAGAACTCATTTCACAGTTCTGTAATGTAAAGTGCATTATAAATTAAATGTATTATTATTATTATTATTAGTGTCTTACAATAAGATCAGTCTGTGAGCAAACATTATTATTATTACATGGTTGCCCGTGTGTCCCCGTGTCTTGGGGACATAGAGTCTAAAGTCTGTGTGGGTTCTGTCTGGGTACTCCGGTTTCCTCCCACAATCTGAAAACATGAAAAACAGGTGAACGGCTGATTCTATATTGCCCTTACCTCTTACCCAATGTCGGTTGGGAGTTGGCATCTTTCCACCAGGATAAGCAGCCACAGATAATGAATGAATCAATTTGTATTTGAAATAATTCTGAAAATGTGTGATTTGCATTTTGCAATTTATTGAGGCACATGTGGAAACACAACCCCCTCCACTGTCCAATAATATTTTAATGTAACATTTTTTGTGTTCAATTTAGGAGTGATGTGACACATCTTGCTCTGCAGTTGAATTCCTTCACCATCTGTATGCTTGTGTCACAAGGATACCTTGTCGCGAAATTTTAAATCCATACCATGAAAAGATTGTTATGAAGAAGGCACGTCATAATTTAGTTAATCCCTTAATACCTCCTCGACATGCTCAAATAAATCTAAAATATCAACTCAGGAGATTATTCTAGTTTTGAAGGATGTCTTTAATGTTTATTTAATGTCTTTACAGGAACAGACTATGCATTTGGCTGGCATCTGATAACTCATCCCACAGACTACAGCGGGGAGATGGAAGGGGACCACAGCACGACACTTAAACTGAGCCAGGTAAGATGAATTCCTTCACCATCTTTTCTTGTACGTGTTCTTATAGGGAAAAAAAAAATAGAACAGCATTCAGTTGTATGCAAAAGACACACATTGTCTAAAAATGTACTTCCTCTTTCTGCTAGTTTCATTTGATCGCTCTCTCATTCTCTCTCCGTCAGCTTACTGTGGGTCTGTATGAGTTCAAGGTGATTGTGGAGGGCGAAGGGGCCCATGGAGAAGGTTACGTCAATGTTACAGTTAAACCAGGTGAGGTTCAGTCTTCACTCCCTCCTAACATCTCATCTACATGGTGTTCTTGAAAGTTAGCAATGTTGAAGGCTAAGCAAAAAATTCTGTGCAGATAGAAAGTGACCAAAGCACATGACTCAGGAAGAAGGAAATATCAGTTTGATGAAGCTGAAAGCACTCTGAATTTGATCTCTGATGTCTTCATTGATATTTTGAAGCTCTACTTTTATATGTACTAGACGTATATGTGCACCTAGAACCCAGATTTTTTTTAGTCATGTCCCTAGCACTAAGCAGTGTGAGGATCCTATTGTATGGCAAAGAGTTACCATTATTTCTCTAAATAAATCAACTTTTGGGGGCTTTATTATGCTCAAAACTCATGAAACTTTGTGGACTCAACAGTTGTGGCTCCATAGTGCCCCCTTAGCTGGATAAAAAAAAAGGCAGCACTTGGACCCAGTCTCATCTAGAAGTATTTCATTTGGGACAAAAGTATATCATATTAGATGATATCATATTAGATGAATTTAATAATTAGATTCTACCAAAAAGTGTCTGGTTTCTATGACATCAACCTAACGGGATCATTGTGAATAAATATAGTGAGCCGAAGTTTTTGGATCAGTTGTCGTGATAGTATATGGTGGTATAGGTTAAAATATATGTTTTAAGAAAAACTTTCATTTAATTTGGCACAAAGTTTATCCGGAAAACCTGATTCCTTACCATTAATATAAAGTATTCACCTCCTGAAATTGAGAGCTCGTTGTTCCATCTTAAGTGGCAACAACTGCAACAAAAAAATCCGATCACTGGACATCTGTCTCTGACTTACATCACTCTGGGAGAATTTTGTCCTAGTCTTATTTGCAGAACTAATTTAATGGAATTGTGAGCATGAACTGATATTTTCAGGTTCCACTGCAGCATCTCAATTGGATTCAGGTTCGGGCTTTGGTTGGGACACTCCAAACCTTTTATTCCTTTGAGAGGTGGACTTACTTGGAGTACTTTCTGCTTGGGATCATTGGATTGTTGCATGACTCAGATGTCTTTCAGCTTCAACTCGCTTACTGATGACTTGAAATTTTCCTTGAGTTTCTGAATTAGTCTTCATCATGTTCTCGAAAGGAAATGTGGAAGGTTAATCACTTATCTAAAGTTTCACCAGTTGTTCTAAGGCTTCTCAATTTGTGAATAATGTGTCACTCTGGATCTATGGAATCCCAGGGCCGTAGAAAAAGCTCTGAAACCTTTCCCAGACTGATATATTTCAGACGCACTCTAAATTCATTTAAATTTCATTGAAAGATCTTACGCAGTTTAGTGTGAGATACACACACAAAAAAATTAAACCAGGAGGGGGTCCAAAACTTTCTAACCTTTTTTCACCACTGTATAAATTTTGACATTCTTTCTGTCCACACTGTATTTTTCTATTTTAGTCTAATCTGTGTATACGCCATCATTCCCATTTCTGTTCATCAGGGGAGTTTTTACCTAATCTTAATCTAATTTTAGGGTCAAAGCCCAGACTGTCTCACGAATTGCACAGATTATAAAGCAAAAGATTGAGGCAACATATTTACATCAAACAAAAAAAATAAACACCTAGTTTTTTTTCTTTAGTGGTATTTTGAGAATTTAATGATTATACAATTTTATATAATCAGCTGTTTGGCGTTGTTTCTGGGAGTATTTGGAATCATATTCACAACATTTCGTGGTCAATGAAGACAAAATAAAGAGAGATGAAGTGACTGTTCTTACTATGTAACCTACTACATCGTAGCCTTTCAGAAGACTGGATACGTTTGAAGGTAACGTTTTTCTTAATAAAATAATCTGAAAAGCTACTTCCACAGTTACGCAGTCTTATCTGCACTGACTAACTGGATAAGCTCATCACTGAAAGACGAGTACGCTCTCCTCCCTTAAACAGTTGTGCTTTAACAAAGCAGCCAACTACTTACACTACTTCACACTGACTCAATCACTAACAGTGACACACAGCTGACAAAACGTGTTAATTTCTTTTCCCCCTCACAGAGCTGCGGGTCAACAAGCCTCCTGTCGCTGTTGTTTCCCCAAAGTTCCAGGAGATCTCCTTGCCAATCAGCTCCACGGTCATAGACGGCAGCCGTGAGTGTCTCGCATCACAAACCGATTTAACCGCAGCTTTAAAAAACGGCTTTGTGACTAAAATATGTAACCTTATCCTCTCAAAATTATGAATGTATTCTAACTGCCCATTACACTTGTACCTGTCCTTCTGTCACGTCTTTCCTCCTTCTTCTACTTTCCTCCTCATTACAGAGAGCACTGATGATGACAAGGTGGTGGCCTGGTCCTGGGAAGAAGTCAAAGGTCCCCTAAGAGAGGAGAAGGTCTCTACTGACACCAAAGTCCTCACTCTTACAAACCTGGTGCCTGGGAGCTACACATTCAGGTACAGGTGGACCTTAGATGACATTGTTTTACCTTTGAGATGAACATAGAACACAATTTAATTGTCAAGAATTGACAATGAGCCCGTCTGTTCTCAGTTTAACAGTAACCGACTCAGACGGAGCCTCAAACTCAACACTGGCCACCCTCTTAGTCAACAAAGCCATGGACTACCAGCCTGTGGCCAATGCTGGCCCAAACCAGGTCTGAAATATTTTCTATCGAAGCAGCTCTGCTCTTTGTTGCAGGAAATAGCTTTTTGCGTAATTGTTGCATGAAATGGGAAGCATGTGACTTAGCCGAAAAAAAACGAATAACGGTTCTATTTATCTGGTAACCTTTTCTTTCACTTCATTCAGGTCATCCAGTTGCCACATAACTCCATCATTCTTTATGGCAACCAAAGCAAAGATGACCTTGATTCCCTGTCCTATGAGTGGTCTCTCAGTCCTGAGAGCAAAGACAAAGTTGTGGAGATGCAGGTGACATGGCTAAGGACTGTTTAATCAGCTATTGATGTTCATTTTGCAGTTATTTTTCTCTATAATGTAAACAATTTACTAATGGTAACATCTGTTTATGCTTTTTAGGGTGTACGGACGGCAGTTTTGCAGCTGTCAGCAATGCAAGAAGGAGACTACACCTTCAAGCTGACCGTGACAGACTCAGCTGGACAGCAGGACACGGCCCAGGTCACTGTCATTGTGCAGCCAGGTACAGAGAACTATCTGAAAGTATTATATGTGAAAAGGTTTGAGTAATATTTGTCTTAGCTACAAAGTCAATCATTTGGTTTTGGAACTTCCCTACAACAGTCGCTCTTTATTTTGATAGTTATTGACTCAGTTTAAAGTCCGTCCGTGTCCACAGGTGTGTACCACTTCAACCTTCTTGTTTGCTGTCCTTCCCAGAGCTTATTTACCAGTAGCAGCCGAGAATTTTCCAGCTGGGCCATAAGTGCTATACTCTCACAATTAAGCTGACTTCAAATAACTTCACTATGATGCTACAGGGTGTTGTCATTCTACGTAACCACCCAATACTCAAAGAGATAGTAACTTTTACTGGTATAAAATGGTAAAATGATGTTCAGCACCTTTGAGGGATACACACCAGTTGTATACTGAAACCATAATGGACTCACCAGTATTACATAGAATGATATTGTGCTGCATCACAAATAGATATTGCATATATTTCATATAACTGTTAGAACTAAATAATAAACTCAACAACCAGGTACATTTACTCATAAGATCATTAGGCACACTGGCGCCGCTAGATCACTGAATCTGGACGTCATTCACACCACAACAGAACCAACCATCCAAAACAAGCAAGCACCAACAACTTTTGAGGAAGCATAAAAATCCATTATATATAGATATAGATGGATATATAAAGGCCTTCTACATAAGTAATACTGACGTAGAGCTAGGCAAGCTAGATGCAAGAGCTGTGTCCAAGAATATGACAAATTCAAAATATGATAAGTTTAAGAATAGTTTGTTTTTCTAACAGAAGAGAAAAACAAATACTATACTTGAATAATCCAATGGCGTTAGAGTAGATTTTGTTTTACCCGGAGATAGCAGTCGAGAAATCTGAGTGGATAAAACAAAGGTCCAATTTATATAAGCTCACTGGAAGCAGCCAGGGAGAGAGGCAATGAACTGATGCCAATGGACTGATTGGAACCATGATTCATGTAGTCTCAATTAAAATGTTGAATAAGTTATAAACATACACAGCAACAGTTAACACCTGTCTACATGGCGTCTATGAACTGGGAAGCTAATGTCAGTAAGTAAACAGCGATAGGGAATAATATTTGCTTAAGATTTTATTAAAACAGTGTTTTGACTCGGTGAATGCGAAGTGTTTTTTGGCACACATACAGTCAGCCTAAGTACCTACTGTTAACTTGAGGGGGAAAAAAAAACACTGGTAAGACTATTTTTCAGTGTTTGAACAGGACCTGTTATCTGAACCCACATCCACCTGCAATGTCAGACTATGTCCTTCATATTAGAACAAATGGCAGCACGCCATCTGTAATTCAAGCTTTGGTAATATAATTTAACCTCTTCTTAGAACTGCTTAGCTGAACACTGATATGCTATTTATCTTAGTCAGACTCTGGTTATTAAATCTTCATTTGTTTAATTTGCATTTATTAAAAAGATTATTGCTTCCTTCTTACTCATTTGTGAAACAAATAAAAAGCACGCTCACTTTCATTGCTCTTGTACCTTCTACCGATTACCGAATTGTACAATATAGATCTGATTTGGATAATAATTGGAGAAGTCTGTTATTATATTTGCTTTTATATAATAGAAGATTTTTAATTTATGTATTGGTAATACATATAGTATAAGTGGTAAGACTTTTTTTGATGATTTTTGAGGTGGTGATTTTTTACCTGGCCTTAGTTGTGTAATAAATTTATACAAGAAGGTCAACTAGGGACTTTTAGCAGCCGACTTTTAATTGGATCTTTCATTGCACAATATGAAATGTATTTTTAGTTTCCACACCCTGATGTTCCGATCACTCTCCTCCTCCAGAAAACAATAAGCCACCTGTAGCAAATGCAGGACCAGATAAAGAGTTGACGTTGCCTGTGGATCGAACCACGCTGGATGGCAGCAAAAGCAGTGATGACCAGAAGATAGCCACCTACCACTGGGAGCAAACCAAGTCAGTCACACACATTTATACACATATCTGCACTGGTAGTTTGCATTAGTGACAGGCTCTGAATCGTAATCTTGTTTTTTTTAAAGGAAAAAAATAAAAAGCTTAATTGCAAATACAGTTGAATTAAAAATGTTAATATGATTTTGGAAAACAACCTGTTATTAGTCGGTGTCATTAATGCTTACTCTTCCCTCTACAGAAAAATCCCTCTCAATTTCTGTCTCTTTGTTTCTGTCTGTCCTCGATCAGGGGTCCTGATGGTGTGAAGATTGAGAATGCGGAGACTGCGGTTGCCACGGTGACTGGCCTCGATGTTGGCACGTACAAGTTCAGCTTGACAGTGACTGATGAGAGGCAACTACAGAATAGTGCAACTGTCAATGTCATCGTCCAAGAAGGTAAGGAGATGTGTGTGGAACTAATCGTTTTCTCTTAGAGTCAGAAGATGAGGATTATGGAAGACTTGATATGCACATGTTTATGAATTATTGTATTCTTAAATGTAAACCGTTTTTTTCAGTGTTTTTGATTGAGATGAAGTAAATGTGAATTTTGACGATCAGAGCGTACTCTTCAACATTCAAAGTTTTTTTTGTATATTCAGATGTATTTGAACTCTAATTCTAGTCTCCCGAGAGTCTTAAATAAAATCGCAGCAAAACAATTCTCGAAATACACGTGCGCACTCACTAATTCTATATGTACACACACGCACAACAAGGCTTTAGATGTGCATGTTCACACTCGTACATTTCCCTTTTTATTTCTGATGAATGTAATATTTTCCTCTTTACCTTTTATCACGGTTTGTCTCACACCATGATGAGTTCACCCTGAATGCTTATTGGCTCTTTAGATATTACAGTTTGTTATGAACGTCCTTCTTAAGTTTTTTAATTTTTCAATGGTGCAATAGAATTTTGTCTCATGTTCTTCTACTGTGCGGACAATCCTATGACGAGGAGGGAAACAGCCCGACAACAAAATTACCACACAAGTGTACTGTGGAAATGGGAAGACAAAACAGGAAATCTTGACATCCTGTCAAGTGTCAAAGCTATGCTTTGATACAACCTTGGCTCCACTCTGATACTTAAAGGAATTTGATAAAATAACCTACTATATGATTGAAGTTCAAACACATAGTCATTATTTAAATGAAGAGGTCTGTCAACGACACGTCAATCATGAAGCCTTGGCAATGGAGTGCAACTGAAATGAAAACTCCAATTAATCTCACACGATCATATTTGACTGGAGCAATCACTCCTGCAGGAACAGGACATGCAAATGAATCCAAAAATAAACATCAAGTGTGCAAATAAGAGGAACACTTGGAGCTAAGAAACAAAAACAGAAATAAGTTAAGAGATTTTTAACGGGTGAAAACCTTGATGATGTTGGAAGACAGTCGTCGTTGCATAATTTGTACAATGAGTAGTTGTGAGTTCCTCTCTAAATTTTCCTGCTTTGTAATGTAGTAGAAATGAGAAGTTCCTGATTTTTAAAAAATATTTTTACTACACCGAGATCCCTCTCTGTGAAAGAGCATTCAGCGGTTCATGAGTGTTTTCCAATAAAGCATCTGAATTCACCATTGTAATTTAATTAAACATGGTTATTTAATTCAGTGTTGTTCTGTATTTCCACCAGAACAAGACCAACCACCTGTGGCTCACGTTGTGTTGAGTCCAGCCATTGCTCTCCCTGTCAGGACTGCAACTCTAGATGGATCTCACTCCACAGATGACAAAGCTGGAGTCGGCTACCTGTGGACCAGAGATGATAGCAGCCCAGCTGCTGGGGTGAGACTGGTCGTGTGTTTACAGAATAAAAAACCTGAAGAAAAAGTAACGTTGTTTAAAAAAAAAAAGCCGCTGCACATTGTCAACATGTTGACTTTTATCTCTGGTTTTCATTCTTTCAATAGGATGTACTGAATAACTCTGACCACCTGGCAGTGCTGTTTCTTGGAAACCTGGTGGAAGGAAAGTACAGCTTCACTCTGACTGTAACCGACAGTAAGGGACAGACCAGCACTGACAGTGGCTCAGTGGAGGTCAAATCAGGTAAGTCATGCAATGAAGAGTGAACATACCATAGGACTCATTATTCAGGTTATTTTCTGAAAAAGATGCTATATTGAAAACCAAAATTACAACACATTATACCTTGTTTTGAATATATTGAAGTTTATTTATGCCTTCAAAAAAAGTCTTGCATAAAAATTATTTTCACACAATAAACAAAACGGCATCAGAAGGTTGAGTGTGTCAGTGTGTGGCATATGGTCAACAGACCCAAATGCAGGCAGAAATTAATCTGTTACTTGGTGCCCTGGCCTTTTTCCCAGATTTCTGTATCAGATGGATCATCATGTTTCTCTCATGCCAAATTGTCTCTCTCTCATCGTGTCTTTTTCCTTCCCACATCACTCCGCTCTATCCTTGCTATGTCTATTCTATGTTCGATTTCCTAATCTCTTCTACCACCATATTTTCTCTCCCTGATTATAAGACATGTGGGAGCGTGACCTGGTGGAGTTGGTGTTGGAGGTCACTGTATCCCAGGTCTCCCACCGTCAACGCAACATGCTGTTGCGTCAGGTTGGAGTTTTATTGGGCGTGCTCGACAGCGACATCATCGTGAGAGAAATCAATGCGTTTAATGACCACAGGTGAGTCGTTCTGAATCTATTTTTTTAATTTTTAATGTAGATCAAGCCCAGGGTGTAATGATAGATTCTATCACTCACATTAGCTTAATTTATATAATATCATGCTGTCCACAATAGTTCAATCTTATTTAATGTGAGGATTCTAATGAATAAGTAATCATTTTATCTTTCTTACTTCCTCTGCAGTACACGGCTGGTGTTCCTGGTGTCGGGCCTTCCAGGGCGCCCACCTCTTCCTGGCCGAAGTGTTGCTCTCAACCTCCGTAACAAGCTGCGCAAACAGAAGAATGACTTCCTCATCTACAAGGCCCAACGGGTGGATACAGTCAGTGAGTACCAGATAGTTTGAAAAGGGAAACACACAACAAAGGAACATGGATTGCATGGTTTGCACTGTGTCTTTAAGTTTTCTTTGTAAAATATATATTCAAATAATATCATGTTTCAGAATTTACTTGCACTTTTGTTCCCCACAGGCAGGTCAGGGTCAGATCATAGGGTCAGATCTACTTTGACCTTTTGACTTCTCCTCTATTGGATAATGGTCAGATTATGACCATGACTATAAGGAATCAATGGACAAGTTATATTTTGGAACTGTCGTTTTGCTTTTTATTGCCTTTGCCTTTCCTTTTGCCTCTTAGGTGAACCCGTTAAACTGTTTTCTTAACCTGTTCTCTCACCCTGAGTTAAACGTCACATGAATTACAAACCCAAAATAAACTTTAAATTACGACAAAATTGGAGTGTACATATAAGACCTAAAATAATTTTTTGTCAGTGTTAGAAACGATATACATGTTGTTTTGTGTGAGAAATTTTAAAAAAAATTAAACACAAACAAACAATATTTCTATCCTTGTCTGATTAGTTTTTATATTGAAAAGGCTATAACATCATTATATTACAGTAATACCATGAAACAAAACGATTAGTGAATTTGCTCAGAAATTCATGGATAACTGCCCAAATTCAATCAAATTTAATAGAAATACTTCAAAGTTCATGTTATACTACACAGTTTTTGTAGGATAGGACCAGTAGGATTCTCCATTTAGCACATCTGGCTTATGGGTACGCTGACTTTTTGGCTGCAAAATACCAACTATGTCCACTAGGGTGGGCTTTATGCACACAATACAACCTATCAGTATCAAAAACTAATTTTCTTCTGCCCCATTCTCTACCACTCAGTCTGCCAGCTAAACTGCTCGAACCATGGTGAGTGTGACTCCTTCACACGCCGCTGTGTCTGCCACCCTTTCTGGATGGAGAACTTCCTCAGAGCTCAGTTTGGAGATGCAGAGAGCAATTGTGGTCAGTTGAGATTAACATTAATTCAATATTTGTGCAAGTTTGTTTATTTCATGTCATGCAACACCCGCTTTCCTTGTATTTTATTACATAGAAATAACAACTTATGTTTTCAGATTGGAGCGTACTCTATGTTACCATAGCATCGTTTACGATTGTGGTTGCTATAGCAACCGTTGTCTGGGGGATTGTGTGTTGTTGCAATAGGTGAGTACCATGTATACACACACAGTATGCAATTCTCGTTTCTTCATTGACGACCTGAACATTAAATGATGATATCGGGTGTGTTTTCTTATTTGGAAGGCGTAAGAGCAAAGTGCGCAGAAGCAAAAGCAGATATAAAATAGTAGAAGCAGACGAGCAAGACTGTCTGGAGCCACAACCTCCTAGAGCTGGTAAGAGACACGCATACTCTATGATGTACAACATGTGGGAGTTCATTGTTTTTATAGTGTGGAGCAGCTCTGGGACATTGAGTCAGTGAATGTTGCTTTGTTTGATGTTAAAGGTGAATGTGTATTTTTGGTGCATTCTGATAGTATTTCGATCTCTTCACTTTTTTTGCAGCCTTATGCTAAAATAATCAAATTCAAAATTTCCCTCTTGAATCCATACTCCATCCCCAATAATAACAAAACTACAGATAAATAAAAACAGAATTTTAAAAGATCATTGCAAACCTATAAATGAGGAGCTGAAATTTCACATTGACATAAGTATTCCGTCCATTTACTCAGTTGAAGCATCTTCAGCTGTGCCTGGTTTCTTCCAGACATGATGCTTTGAATTGTGTATTTCACTTCTCTTTTTTAAAAGAAGTGCCAAACATTTGTAAGCCTCTGAATTATCTCTGTATGTAGAGTGTAGATTTATGAGGGAAAAATGGATTAAAATGATTTTAGCATAAGGCTGTATTATAACAAAATGTTAAAAGTGAAGGGTTCTGATTACTTTCTGAAAGTGCTGTAAATTAACTTCGATAATTACCTAGATTTTTTTGTCAATGTGCTAATTACGTAATTATTTTTTGTCAAGGTATTTAATGTAATCTTTTTTTTCTCTTCTTCTCTTCCACTGCCTGCCTAACAGTCCGTCTGAAACCCATCCCTGCTCCCACTTCCTCTGCCCTCATGCATTCAGACTCTGACTTGGACAGTGATGACGGGCAGGGCGGGATCCCGTGGACTGAGCAGGAGCGCGGGCATCTCCTGCGACCACAGAATGGCTCCCTGAGAAACGGTCAGGGGCCTGCTAGAGGAAAGAAGCAAAGAGAAGAGACTCTATAGCCGGGCACGAGAGGGGAGCTCGCTGCTGCCCTCACCAAAACACATGCATCACCTGAAGCTATCAACACCCCTGTGTTCCTCACTGTCCCCATACCTCTTCTGCTGTTATTTCAACACAGAAACCTCACACCTCTCATCCATAAAGAAAGATTGTGCGATTGCTGGATATGTGAAGGGAATGAGAAGTGAAACATGCTGAAAGATTTTGCCCCGCTGTCACAGAAAAGCACCACTATACTGACTTCCCTGATCTCACTGAGCCAATATGGAGGAGAGGAATCCTACTATTTTGCTTTTAACTAGGGATGAGCACTGTGTTCTGAATGACAGAAAAATATAGACACTTATTTAACACAGAGACATAAAGAATGTACTGATACCTCTCACCGATGGAACACGTGATGGTTTGTAAGGAAGTAGCCTGAGTGACACTTGATTTTCTGGATTTAAAAAAAAAGAAGAAAAAAGATTTCCCTGGTATAAAATAACAGCCAATTGATATTCTCAAACATTGCCACTTAAAGACATGCATGCTTACTCACAAAGACGTCCTATTTACTCTGTTCCAGGTCGACCTAATGCTACCAAACACTGCCATATTAAAAATCAACGTAACTTTGATGAGTTTTGTTAGAGGTCGTCATGGTGACTCAGAATTGAGCTACCAACAGTGGGAGACCCTCTGCCAAGAAAAAAATGACTTGTGCATGAAGCGCGACAGATTTTATTTCTGCCGCAGTTTTGTACCAGAATGACGGCCTGCATGTTTTTATGTCGGGTGTAAGTGTGGAGTATTCTGGCTGTCATGAGATATTTCTTCAAGGCAGGTTATGTTTTTACTTCTGTTATTAACCCACAGTCTGTCATAGACGAGAAACCGATTTGTTTTTTAGGAAAAAGTTTCACTCCTCTTGCTGTTCTGTGAATTAGGTTGCCAAACAAACACTGGAATAAACAGCAATTATTGGTTTTATCATAACTGAGGCGGTAATGCGAAGTTCACAACACAACAAATGCTTGAAACATGAGGACCACTTTTTGTGTTTGTTTTTTTTGTTACAACATTTAGGCAGTGATTAGATGTTGATGCACTTTGGTTCCTGTTAGATTTATTTTCTTCTGCTCTGTGTTGGTTTATATTTGATGGCTCATCCATATACATAGGACAGGACTACACTCTAAATCATTAAATACTATACTGCCCAGGTGAGAGTGAAGGATATATTTTAGCAAATATGAATACAGCTGAAGTCTAGAAAGTACTAAGGTGTCAGCTTAATATTTGGAAAGATCTGCCCTTTTAGTCTTGAAACAATGCTAAAGGCCTCGTTACATCTCATCTATCAATTATAAATTGTATAATTCCAAATAGGACCATTCTTTTTTAAATGAAACAAAACCTAATTTTTATGATTATCAAGATGAAGACCAAAGACATAACCTAAACTCCAAATTAGACCTTGAGGTAAATTGTGTCCAGAGTTACATAAAAAATGATGAAAAGAGCTTATATCTTGGTAGGAGGAATCTTTATCTATTTTAATTTGAGGGATGTTTGCCATAAATGCAACAGGGACAGGCTATAAGTACACGGAAGAGAAAAAAAGAAAGTAATCTATTTCTCTTATTGGAGATAATGGGTGTTTCAGTGATTGTGTGATTGCATGTGTGTCCTTTGTGTAGGGGGACACCATGTATAAATTTCAACTCATATTCTGTGAATCCACCACTCATTTAATGTCTCTCTCAATATTTGGTCATCTCATGCAGTTCTGCAGCACTATTTCAGTGTGAGCACCTACAGGTCAGGTAAGGGCAAAATTATTTTTAAATGTCTCATTCGGACTTAATCCCATTATCTTTTGCCTGGTGTGAGTTAAATGAAAAGTGGACCAAAGTGCCAACTCAGTAGACTACCATCTGTTTCCTGTTGTTTTTCCTGTTTTTTTTGCATATCATAGACTAATGAAACCAACATTTGATGTTGACACATTCATTCCTTGTTGTTTGTGTATTTTACCCCTACACTTCCTGAGAAAACATGTCAATTATTTTCCAATTTGACACCAAATTCAGCATTTTTTTCTGTTACATGTTCAACATTTGCTTGTCAGTTTTCAACTTCGTGAAATTGAATTTACTTTGACTGATGGAGACAACTGTGAAGGCAGTGGTTGAATTGAATTTAACTGTTTTTGGTTGTTTTATGTTTTATTGCGGGGTCACTCCTGTATCTCCTCCTGTGTGCCCAGACCTGATGCAACTGGATAATCTGTAAATTAAAATAAAAATGTTTTCATTTCTTTTTGAGCCATCTAAGAGATGTGTGCATGATTTTTGCTAGGTTTAACATAAAACACTGACTTCTGGAAAAACGTTTTATTTTCGTATTTCACTCGTTATTTCTTTTATATCTTTATTCTCCAGGTTAACCCGGTGTGCACAAGTCTTGTATTCTTTGCAATGCTAAGAGCCGGTAGACATTGTGTTTATATGCTCATCAGTATCTCTGTTATAATCGAGGTTTAGAGTATCCTGTTTTTATGCTTGTAAACATCTTATCTCAGTAACCAGAATAAGCATCGTAACTGAGATACGGATCTGCTTGTGAACACAATCAATGAGGTCACTGTAGACATGTACAGGATAACACATGCAAGATGTCTGGGGACAATTGCATTTTCTGTTTGGAACAAATTAAATGTCACAGACAAAACAAATATTTTGGGTTTGAAAACATCAGAGATGTTATGCTATGGTACATCCATTTAAAATGGTTTTTAACTTGGCCTGGAGGGGCAGTCATCAGGGGAACCCAATCTTTGGATGGGTCAGACCACTATATACCCATGCGTCCAATTTGTGGTCTAGTGTCCTGTCTCTGCTAAGTGAAATACCCAGTGATTTTCCTTTTTTGAATAATCTTTCTTCAGGGATGGAGTTGATGTCTGTCCTCTGTGTGCTCTAAGGTAGATGTAAGAGCTCTGGATGTCCAGGGTGGTGTTGTGCATCCTGCTCAGAGATCTCTTGTCTCACCAGACCAAATACCTTCCTTTCTCCATCCGGACTATACTCTGTAAAGCGTCTTTGGGTAACTTGAAAAGCGCTATATAAGTATAAGGTATTATTATTATTGTGTGGAAATGAGCCACATTCCATGTCCACACCTGGTCCGGCTATAATACATCCCAGGCTTACTCCATTCCAGGCTGCCTGCCTGCCGGCCCACTGGATCAGTGTCCATGTCCCGGCAGCAAACACTCTATCAGTCCTGGTGACTCTTGGGGTTTCGCTGATTTGTCGCTTAAAGAAAATACTTTTTCAACCAAACTTGTTTTCCCTCTCACCAGGCATGACTAGGATGATGCACTCTTATCACACCTAAATCTATGTGTCCCATTACCAATATTTCATCACAGTAATTCTCAAGCATTATTTTATATCTGTGAGTGAACGCACCGACTTCAGCATTGGTGTAGTTTCCCTGATCACACATACATAATGTAATATTAATATTATATGTTGAATAATTAACTAATTATCATGTTAGTCCTAGACACTGGTTAACATTTACTTTGTATACACTTAAATTCTTCATTTATATTAAATACTCAATTGTGTTTACAAACCTATTGTATATTTTCTTACTGTAATTTTGGAGCTGTTTCTGGCACTGGAATTTCCTTAGTGATCAATAAAGATTTCTTTTGTATTATAAATCTCCCTCGTATTCACTTTGACATTTGCGTGCCCATTGTCCTTAATGGGTGTACTATGCTGCTCCATTAACCCAATGCTTGAGATGATGTCAACCATAAACATTGATAGCATTGCATTTATGTAATATCACCACACGATACAGCCGATGGAGGAAGAGGTCAGTAAAAACAAAAAACGGCTTGTATTCACCTTTTTAAATATTTTTTAAAAAGACAGCTTGTGACATAGTTAAAACAGTGTTGAGTGACTTAGTTGAATGGGAGGAAAGAATAAAGGCTTGGCAAAGCTTTTTTGTGATTCCAAAATCTGAACAATTTCAGGTTTTCTATTTTATATCTTTCTAAATTGAGTAGTTTTAAGGGGTGGGTTGATTGGTTAACTGGCAGTTTACTTGAGTAGTAATATTTACTTCTGTGAAGAAGGTTGTTCTTTCATCTACATTTGTCTGACTGATTGTCTGTCTTTTAACAGTATTCCATCAAAACGATTTGACTGATTTACATAATGTTATCTTAACATTGTGGAATAATACTTTATGCACTCTGTCATTGTGGCTTTGACGTTTCTTTGTATAGTCACTTTGATGTCTTTTAAACATGTAGCCTTGATGTCTGGTATAAATGGCCTTTGCATTGGTTTATGCTCTAAGGAGAGCCAATACAGTTATTAGCTGCATCCCCAAAGGCATAATAGAATGCATTATAAGTTAATTCTCCACACGGAAGGCATCATACATTTGTCTTGCAGATTCGCAATGGTCTGTATGGACGAGCACATTAGTTATATAATGTATCCCAACTTAAAAACAGAAGAAATTCTAATTCTTACTTTATTCTCATCATTCTATTTTATTCCAGAAGGCAAAGAATTTTGACTTTTAAAAGTCATAATTCTCAGAACTCGGTGAATAAAGTCGGAACGTCCGTTTTTGTTTAGCTGGTACAGTAGTCAAAGAACTATGGAATAAATTCAGAATTCTGACTGTAACATCAGAGGAAAACATTTTAAAGAGAAGGGGGGGGGGGTAGTCAGATTTCTGAGACGTGAAAGTAAACATTATTTTCTTTTTTTCTGACAAAAAAAGCAACAGAATTTTTATACTAAAATGAGAAATTGGGAGGTCAGAGAATGTAGTAGAGCAGAGATCTGACTTCAAAATAGAAAAAAAAGGGGGTTTTTTGCTCTCCATGTAACCCAAATAGTAGTTATTGGAAGATTTTCATCTATACATGCAGGGACAAAGTAAAAGTAACTGAAACTGTATACCTACTGCAAAATCTCTTCTTTTTCTCTTTGGAGTTATTCCTTTTTGCTATTGTAGCATTATATAGGATCTATTTTTCTATACTTTTTGACAGAATACGTTTTATTTCTTTGTGGCAAGTAACTACAGTATACTGTTTGTCGAGTATTGTTGTTACTATTAATGTTTTTTCATTAGTGAATTAAAAATAACAACCTTCAGTTTTCCTGGACTGTCCATCTCTACCCAGACACTATAAGGGAAGACATGCAGGCGAATAGTTTGAAGCTCGACAGAGCACAGGAACGTAACAATAATAATAAGATGCTCCTTAAAGTTTCAATAGAACTGCTCATGTCTGCAGACAAACACAGTACTTTTAACTTTTATTCAAGAGACAATAGGCTGAGTTTTTCTCAAATTAAAACCATGCTGACCTATCTCTGCAACTTCATATATGGCAAAAGAGGAAGGAAAGTTCTCATTATCATTAAATTACAGATCTTTTCTTCACACACTCCTTATATGGGAAAGACATGAACAAGGGCGGAAACCACGCGCGGTGGCTTGTGGGTAACTCCACTCATATCCAGGAAGAAAAAGAGGCTCAGTCCGCTCTAAGGTTCGGAACACTCAACCGTACGGCGAAATCACAAAGAAAATCACTGCCTCACCACTTAAGCAGGTAAGAGACATACAATTAGAGAGAAGTATGGGTTATAGCGCGATTAATTTATTCGTTAGTGGTTAGCAAAGACAACGGTCATCGAATAATCCAGATATTATTTAATAAAATCGGTGTGATGCTAACACACCCGGCTAGCCGATGCTGTCAACCCTCTAGATGCGAAATATGACCAAAGCACTATATTTCAATTTAGAGCTAACTTTCGAATACCAGACGGCAGCTATCTTAAAAGTAGGAACTTGTTTTTTTGTGCAGTCTAGAAAGTCGTTAGCCAGCAGAGGGAGGGGCGTGTGAGGGGAATATATCCAGGAAATGTCGAAATGTGAAGGAAGGAAGGAAGAAAGAACAGACACCCGTCAGTCAGGTTAACTCGTTGTATTCACACCGTAACTTTTGAATTAGAATATAATCTTTGATTCTTGTCAAAAACAAACAGATTGGCATGTAGATTAACTAGCTGAGTCGTATTCAGCGAGGGCGTTCTGCATGGTTTATATTCCGCAGCACATTGTTTCTTGATCGATCAAGAAGAGGAATTTAAAATAAGATACACCTTTTATTAGTCCCACACAGGGGACAATTTAAAAAAGTTCCAGGGTTATAAAAAAAACCAAAGGGCCCCGGCCCCGGATTTGCCTAGGATAATAAAAATTCACCTTAACCTCCGCCCTCCTTTTTTTTCTTTGGCACTGCCATGCTTTTCAAACCTTAGCTCATTAACTTCTTGAACTTGATTTCCCAGCAAATTAGACACGGAAAGAACGTTAAAGCTCACTGCCATTACTTTGGTCTACATAAGCAGCAGTGGCAAATAATAGATAATGCAGCTTTTGTTTTATACAGGGCCCAAATGCAGAGTATGTGGCTTTGACTGTTCTTTATGTCTGGCCCCAGCCAGAAACACCATCACTCAGGCCTATCCTACGTCACTGTCCCTGCATGCTGATATGTATAACATTGTTAATTTTGTTACAATGGCTCCTTTCATAATATGGAATATATTTGGCAGCAATTCAACATTATGCCTACAAGGTGATTTGTACGAAGCAGAAATAATTTGTATTTATTGGTCACCATTATCAGTTGTCTAATTGGGTACAAGGTGAGTATACTGTAGTAGAATCTGTTCAGTTTTGGCTGTACTATGAGGTTTAATGAAGGAGAGAACTAGAAGTTTCTGTGCTAGGTCTTGTACACTAGTATTGGCTTACTTGCATTTTTATCTACTTTCAAGCTAAGGAAAGTTTCATAACATGCATAATTTCCTGGCTCATGTCATTGCTATATCTGCCCACATGTTTCTGGAAAGTTGTTTCCTTTATGGTCAGCTCTTGCCTTGAACATTTGTGGCCACTTTACTTTGGTGCACTTTAGGAAATGTTCTGTGGCAACAAAGGATTTGGCCTATGCTTTTTGTTGTGGAGTTGGGAGATATGTTTTCTTCAGATGGTGCTGGTTTAAGGGAGTCACACCGTCAGGTTATAGTTTTTAGTAGTACTCCTGCTCCATCATGCCCCTTAAGGGACCACTCCCATCACATCTGCTGTTGAGTCATCTCCTTGCCGAAACCAGGAAATGTTAGGTGGAACTGTCTGCAGGTACAATATAAATGTTCTGTTGTCACTGGACTATTTTTTTAGATTTTTTAGATAAAGGATTGTCAGGATAAGATTTTAACCACACCTTTTTCTTATCGGAGTTCAAAATGCCACAATTTCCACTTTTGTGAAAGGAACAGCATTTGGTTGGCCGTCATCAGACTTTAAAACGTTTTGATTCTATATGATATATATATTTGGTGTGTGTGTGTGTGTGTGTGTGTGTCTGTGTGTGTGTGTGTGTGCGAGCGGTAGATTGAGGGAGAGAGACTGGTTGATATGGTGAAAAGTAGCAGGGAGGAGTAACTACATTTTGAGCCCAAACGTGACGTTATTGTGTCCAGCAGGGGTCATTAAATATAGGGTTCTGAGCCTCAAGATGAGTCTCAGGTGTGCTGCTTTGCTACGGCTTTTTAAGTTTAAAGGGTTTAGTCTTGACGTAAGAAACTTCTGTCCTCAAGGAAATTAAGAAATAGCTCCCCTCATCCCCAGTCACAGTCTGGACCCAGAATAGGAAAAGACTAAAACACTATATATCTTGTCACGCTGCCTGTTAATGTAGACCATCTGATGCTGTCACATTTATTTTGTTGTAAACCCTCTGTAATCCTGAATTGCTTGGATATCGACACTAATTTTAAACCAAATGGAAAAGGAGAGCCAGTTAACGTGGGGGATTTGGTGAATTTGAGGCAAAAGGGTTGTGGTCAACGCCACTAATACCACAAATCTAAAACGCCATCTCCGGACCCACCATCCCTTGCAGTTCAGTGAACTGTAAGGTATATCCAAGCATTGAGAATTGTTGTAGGTTTCAGATCACAGTATAAATGTGACGGCATCAGATAGCGCATATAAACAGACAGCATGGGAAGGTGTATAGCCAAAGAAATGCTACCTTCAATTCGGTTGAAAAATCTCATTTAAAGAAATGCATCACAAATTAGAACAACAGTTGGAATTTCCAGTCAAAACACACATTTCCAAAGCTGCCACTAACTATATTTCCTCATGTGGGCGGCACGGTGGCGCAGTGGTAAGCTGCCTCACAGCAAGAAGGTAACTGGTACGAATCCACCTCTGCCGGCCTTTCTGTTTGGAGTTTGCTTGTTCTCTCTGTGTCGGTTGATAATCAGTGAATGAATTTCTGTATTTGTACTTGTTTTGTTGAAATTTTACAGGACCTATAGTATAATTGTGGGATAAGAAAGTAAATTAAATCCTTAATCGCAATTATTTGAATGATAATCATCAGCTAAAATTGCATAATCTTGATAGCCCTAACTAGTACCAACATAAGATTTAAGGTTTCTTATCAATACTTTAAATGTTAAACCATCTTTCACAATCAAAAATATTCCATCATTACTTAAACTGAGGATTTAGTTTAGCGTCTCTGCAGTGAAAGTGAGACTATGGCATTAATTTCATCTTGCGTGGCCTCGTTAGTGAGAGTGGCCTGTGTGCTTCCATTCAATGTCAGCCAGGTGTAAGTACCCTTTGCTGCAAATTGCTCTGTCACACAGGTGAAGGCGGCGTCAGGTTACGTAATGTTATCCTTTCAAATTAGATGCGTCTGAGTATAAGATTATGTTGGACCCGGATTGAAGTTGGTTAATCTTGTACTTAAAGGGCCATGTTAGGGGAATAGGTTTGCATGTTGGTGTACGGACTATAGAGACTGGACTTTAAGGTTTGAGTTTGTTTTGCTCTGAAACCTGCAAGCATCTTCAAATGATAAAATAAAATAAGAAAACTTTATTAATCCCCAAACGGGGAAATTAAGTCGCTGCAGCAGCTGCATTATACAGGTATTCCAAAGGTTTCTAAACATTAAGACATACTATATAACAGGACTAAAAATTAAGACATACTACATAACAGGACATCCCATAGTCATGTTAAGATAAACATAATATATTTATATCAACCCTCAATCGAGAACTAAAAAATACACAAGTTAAAATACAGGAATAAAGTGCACACAAATATAAAGAAAAAGGAAAGTCCTATCTCCAATGGAATAGTTGGAATGAACAGATAAGGTTTGCCTCGGAGTATACAAACCAGTCATGTGTTTTTACATACTTTTGCTAAACAGGCCCAGACCTGCACTCAAACAAGATTCTACTTCACTCACGCATGGTATTCAAGGGAGCAAACTTCTAGAGGGACAGACGGTGTTTCCTTAAAATGTGCATATCCTACTTGAGGAAATTCTGGTAGTCATCTTTATATTATTTTAACAAAGCCAAAATTACAATTAATTAATAATCAGCTTCTAAAATGTGAAACTTTTATACATCTATACTAATCAACAACAACTTTAATAATAATGTTGTGGCTGATTTGTGTATATTACATCTTTCATCATTCATGGCACTGAAATGTGTTGATTTTGTCTTTATTTCAGTTCGACAGAAACATCAGTATTGTTTATATGCACCATTCAGCCACAGCATTAGAACTAGAAACATGTATTAATATTGTTGCTGATCTGTATAATTGTCAGTCGCAATAATCAAATGAAAATAATACAACTCTTATGCTAAATGAGAAGGAAGTGAGAACGTTTTATGTAGAGGATTCACTTCTAACAAGCCTCTTTGGACTAAATCCACCATGGTTTCATTATCTTACTGAAGTTAATTATTTTCAATTGCTATAATTGCTGTCACCTTTGGTCTCGAGAGAAATTCAGTCCCCAATTAGAAGACTACTAAAATCGGTGTGATGCTAACACACCCGGCTAGCCGATGCTGTCAACCCTCTAGATGCGAAATATGACCAAAGCACTATATTTCAATTTAGAGCTAAGTTTCGAATACCAGACGGCAGCTATCTCAAAAGTAGGAACTTGTTCCTAGAACAGGAAGTACCCTTGTGCCTCATTGTTGAGTGAAGCTGACCTCTTGATATATAAAAAAACATGGAAGCAAACACGATAGCATTATAGCTTGTGAGCGTCACTCGCTCAGTCATCACAAACACTTTTTTTGATCATAGCGTCCTTTTATAATTTTATTTTACCTTTTTTACTTGGAAATTCATCCCCATGCAAACGTTTGCAAGAAACACTTCCCTTTTGTGTTGTCATTGCAAAACAATATGTTCTTTGTGTTTCATTATAGCTTGTGTTTAAGTTCTCTGTTATCGTCCCTTTCCCCTGTCTCAAAGATATGGCTGAATTGGCAAATCTCGTGCAGCGGCTGGAGGTGGCGGTGAGTCGTCTGGAGGCCATGCCAAGCCCTGGAAATGTTGGAGATTCAGATGGTGGAGGTAATTATCGAGTATCATAAATACAGAAGACCTTCACCTATATTTGAGAATATCTTTCACTATTAGTCATTCTATTCTATAATGTCTACTGTTCCTCGGCCATTGAGAATAGAAGAGTAGATTCTTCTCAAAGATGGTTTTTGTCCCTGAGCTCACATAAAGTATGTTGAGTTGATACACTTTTCCAGTAACTACCAAGTGTTTGGACATAGATTTCCCCCTTCAATGTTATGGTTTACGCCTGTTGAATTGAAAGGTGCTGCCAAACTCACGACTGGTTGTGAGGGACTGATTTGGAAGGCACAAGGAGTCGCAGGTAGACTTTGTAAGAAAGAGTTTGATTTTACCCAAGGCTAAGGAAATTAGGCTAGAATAAGCATTTAAGTTTGTGGACTATAATTGTGGTCATTGACACTGATCTAAACGTCAAAGTTTTGGAAAGTAACTTAACAGAATCTGACAAAGAAAACAGGGGTATTTAAGCCCCCATCTGAGATGCAGCCTCTTGGTGCAGGCCGATTGGCACTCAATGTATGTAAATCTACTGCTTTCGGGGTTCAATCATTTAACTAGATAACTTCAGCAGCAAGGACCCTCCGGCACCAGTAAAATAAAGGTTACACGTCTTTGTAATTGTAATGTAGGTTGAACATATAGAAGTTAACTTATGTTAAAGGTTAGAAATAGAACTAATGTACATTCAACAGATGACTTGTGAAACACGTTTATGTTGTATGAAAGCAATAATAGTGTCGTCATATGTGTTTGTGTGCAATATGGATGTAAAAAGATGTCCTAACTATGTAAGTAAAAGGCGGTAGTGGATCGGAATTACGTGAGTTTTGCTCATGTTCCTTTTTATTTATTTATTTTTAACTAATTGCGGGGCGTCTGTGTACCAGGACACAGATTTAGTAAGTTTGTTTAATGTTTTGTTTTTGTTTGTTTTTGTTTTAAATGCCTTGAATCTTTTCTCGGAAGCTGTGTCTGCCTATGTGGAGGCCTACGACCAGATTGTCAGCGGTCCTGTGGCCAATTACCTCAAACGCAGTGCGGCGATTGGGGCCGATGTCCAAGAACACGTAAGATGCAGTTTAAAACCTGTGAAACCTGATACAAATCTTCCCAAATATAATTCATCACAATCAGACCAGATTGATGTAACATTCAGACTTAAAAAGAAGCTGGTTCAAACTTTTCAACCCAGCAAACCTAACTACACATGGCTTCACATAAAAGGCAACTACAGATGCGTAACTGCAATCACTGGCAGAACACTACAGACTCAAAATTCTTTACACATCCACACACTTGGAAAAAGTTTCCAATAAAAAAATTCATATTCTGTAACACAACATCAGTGATTAACATGCTCACATGCCCCTGTGGACAGGCATATGTTGGAGAAACAAAGAGGGCACTCAAAGAGTGCATCTAAGAACATAAAACAGCCATTCATACAGGGATTGTGGATTATGCCATACCAAGCACTACCAAGAATCAAAATGGCTCTCCCGCCACTCTGCACTTCATAGGATTCAAACATGTGACTTTTCCAACCAGAGTGAGCAACCTACAAAAACTGCTCACTCAGAGAGATGTACTGGATCTCCATGATTAACACTGACACCTACTGGACTCAACAGTGTCCAAGTCAAGTCCTTTTTATCTTCATTGTGACCACAGAAGGCCAACTGCATATCCCTTGCTATTTATAAATTGTCTGATCTCTGATTTCTTTCTAGCTCTGAGGAAGGCACTAAGCCGAAACGCAAACTGCAGTTTAAAATAACAAGGCCAAAATAAATTGGTGAAATTGAGATTAGTCAGCTTGCACTGGAATTTGGAATCTTTGGACCCCCCGTATTGGGATTATATGGTTTGGTTGAGCACAACAAACTAATATACTCGGAATATTCCCTTTTAAGAACGTACAAAGAAGCGTTAGGACGTGTATCAGCGCTACAATATGCAAAAAGATCAAAAATGGATTTAATTCTAATGACAGTTGATGCATAAAAACTTAATGCAGACTTGAAAGGTCATACTGTTTTAGCTACTTGAGGTTTATAATTTCCCTTTAAAATGTATTAAGATGGCAAGAACATTTTATAATTACCCAAAGGCACAGGTGTATATACAAATGGAGTTCTCCCGGATTTCTTTCTTTTAACCAAATGTACAGCTCAAGGATTCCCCCTATCTTCTTCCTTTTTTGCATTAGCAATTGAACAATTAGCTCAAAATATCAGTCAGAAAAAAATAAGTGCCATCATTCACAGAAACAAAACAGTATGAAGTAAGTCCATTTGCGAAGGATGTATTGCTTTATGCAAGCAATGCAAATGCATCCATTCAGTATGTAATTGACATTATAAAAGAATTCTCAAAGGTATCGGATAAAAAAATGAATGCCGGGTACGAAATTATTGGTAACATCGACCCAAAAATCTTAAAACAATTTAAAGTACAAACAAGGCATATTACATATCTCGGATGTTATTTAAATGCAGATGAATAACAGTTCAAGGACAATTTTCTCTCACTACTGAAATAACTTAAGGGAGATGTATTTTAAAATTGATTTAATGGGAAGAATAAACCTTGTGAAGACATTGTGGTTGCCAAAATTTTATATTTATTCCCAACTATTCCGGTTGCTTCCCTGAAAACGGTTTATGAAGAGGTGAGCTCAGTTTTTTTTAGCAACTATACAAATGTAGACCCATTGATAAATAACAGCCCAGTTACAGTTGCAGCCCAGTAGCTTACTTATAGCACATTTTTCCAAGTAAAAAAAAGAAAGAAAAGTATTTGAAATCCTATTTAGTGCATTGAAGAAAATGAAAAAATGTATGTATCAATTTGGAACAACCCATCCATAAAAATTCTAAATGCTCAACGATTAATCAAGAAATGCTTGAAGTTGATGTTTACTCCACAATTTTCTGTTCAGATGTTTTTCAATAAATTCCCATTTTTTGGTCACAGTCAATAATGATGAAGAATGCGTTCAAGCTTCAGAGAGACCTCCTTGTAAAGGCCTCCTCCTCCCAGAAGCCAAGTGATGTGAGTTGAGCAAATTTCATAAATGCGCCTTACTTCATGTTTCAGTTATCACAACAGTTATTACCATATTCATGCGCAGACATTATCTTGCTTATTGTTTTAATCTGATCTTCTCACTTTAATTCAGTTTCAGTTTGTCTGAGAAGTACCAATTGGAATCTCTGTTTTCTAGTTGCTTACAATGTAAATAAAGTTTCTTGAGGTGATCATTCATTACGCTGTCATCTTGTTTTGCATCCCTGCATCACCTTTACCGTGTAGCTTCTGTCATTGTGTCGTTGGCCCTTTTTCCTTACTGCCAACTTTTAAAAGAAATCTTTTAATATTCAAACTTTAATACCACATCCTCCATCGATACATACTGTTTGTTTTAATTTAAAGCTCTTCCTAAGATTCAAATGATTGATAGTACCACTCCAACAGATCTATTGTCTCCGAGAGGGAAAGCCTTGCTTCATCTTCAGAATCTAATAGGACAAAATTCAAGAAGTCCAAGTTGACCAGTTACAATTTGTGTGATCTCCGTGTTGCTGCTATGGCGTGCATCCATCCTTTGTCTGAAACATGTCAATTTACTAGATGACAAGAACTTTTTTTTTCTAATTCCTCTACAGACGGTTATGGAGACCATCCTGAAGCCATTGGTCGATGTCATGAAGAAAGTGCAGAATTTCCGCGAGCTGAACAGAAAATCAGAGTTTCCCAACCACCTCTCTGCCGTGGTCGAAAGTGTGCCGGCTCTTTACTGGGTCACTATTGTGAGAGACCGGAAAGGAACATTTTACTTTGTGTACTTTGTTTGTCAAATAGACAGTATTGTCTGTATGCGCAGATTAACTAGCTAAATTGGCAGAAACAAGTCTCTCTTTGAAGCGGTTATCATTCTGGCGAAGAGTTTGTTGGCCATCAGCAACAGAGCTTCACAGTTGATTAACTCTGTTTTTGATTCTGCTTAATCATACATCTGCATTCGGTTAGACATCTCCTAAGACATCAACTACCACCCAATGCATGCACATTAACCTTTTGTTTATATAACATAATTGAAAAACATTAAGAACCTCATATTGACAAAACTCATGTTGTATAATTTGATTCGTATGCGCATAAAATTATCATGAATACATCATGTTCAGATATTTGGCTCTGCCATGGAGAAGGGTGTAGCTACGGTCCTGAAGACTGCAGTCTCAGGATCCTAAGGTTTTAACTACCACTAACCCTTGCCCTCACACGTAATACTAACAGTATCCTAACCGTAATGCAAAACCATGGGGTCATGAGACTGTGTTTATGGTAGTGGCACGTTCAATCGTAATAATCGTACTGTTCATGAAGTATGAAGAATGCATTGCTCAGAAAATGATCGACAACCATCCAAGTACCGCCGCAATGCAGCCGTCACTAACGGAAGCATTTACAATGTGGAAAGAAAGGTGCTGAAGGGCTGCTAAAGTTAGTGTGGAATCAAAAGAAGTGCGTTACCATTGCAAAACTGTTTTCCTCAACTGTTGTGGCCAACATGTATAAGACATGTTGTGAAACGGCTGCTGCACTGTCCGATACTTTGTAGACACTCCTTTTCTTTGGTGATGCTAGTTAATGAAGCCATATTAAAGACTTTGAATCCACTCTACTGAAAATGAAGAACCTTCCCATCAGACACTTTTGAGACGGCAGCCTTTCCTGAAAATCACATATTTGATTCTGAAAAAGTCCTAAAACATCCCATCTTTAACAATTCAGTATATTAAAGGTTCAGATCTGTTAGTACCTGTGTGACTAAAAGCAAATGAATAACTTGTTAATTGTAAATGATGTAAAGGTTTTAGATGGTAGTGACCCTATTAATTTTAATCTCAGTTTAAAAATGGATGAGTTTGTTTACTCTTTGTGTCCCAGGCACCTAAGCCCGGACCCCATGTTAAAGACTTTGAGGAAGCTGCCATGTTCTACACCAACCGTGTGCGCAATGAATTCAAAGCAAAGTAAGTAAAACTGAATTATATAGGGCCCTCTCAACATTTTCAAATATGTTGTATTTTCCACCCATTAGAAGTGTTGCGCAGCTTATGCGGGCATCATGCAGCGCACACGGATACCCATAAAATGTCAGTGGAATGTATCTTATTAACATTGATGCTGTCAGTCACAGCGAAAGTAGACAAGAAGACTAAAAAAAATGCTTGACGAAATTAAAGTTCTTGTTCTTTGAGAGTTGGAAACAACAGAATTGCTGTTAGAGGACAGACTGTGGATCGATTTTACTAAAACAGGTTTGAGAGGAGCAGCAAGTGTAGGGGCTGTGAAGATGTTTTTAAGTTCATCTAAACATCATTTTTGTGCCTGTGCTAAATAATGAAATGTCTTAGAACATTTGTGTGTAGGCAGTGCTTTAAGTGTGGCCACAGAACAGTCATACTAAATAAGACCAGTATAGGATGACATGGCATGTTTTAGTTTAGTTGTATAAATAGGACATGCTTACGTGTGGAGGGTATCCTTTAGTTTGAAAAAGTGAACGATAAATTCGTAAAGGGGAAAAAATTGAAAGCATTTGTGTTGTGACTACGTAAAGTGCATTATAAATAAAATGTATTATTATTATGTTCACCAGACGTCTTTGTTTCGGTTTTTCACAGAGACCCGATACATGTTAATTGGGTGACTGACCTTATGTCTATCTGGACTGAGCTTCGAGGATACATTCAAAAGCACCACACCACCGGTCTGTCCTGGAGCAAGAGCGTGAGTCCTAAAAATTACAACCCCCCCCCAATATTAAATGAAATGGAGAGTTTTGTCGCATTCTGATGCCCTGGAGGTCCAAAAGTCTCTGGTGAAGGTAACAGAAAATTTCTTGAACATCTATTTCTATTAACCCGCTCAGATTCAGCTGAAAAATGCTGCTTAAAATCCATAAGGGGAGGTTATCTACAAACGTGTGGTCACGATCCCCCAGTATGATTTGTTTGTGACGTGAATGTACAATGTCAAGTTATCACACACACCTCACACCAAGATTCCATCAAGTACTGTATTTCACACTATTATTGTTAAACTTTGCCTATATCTGCCGCTCACATGTCAGCTGAACTGTGGGGTGTCCATTACCCCCCTATTGCTCTTAGTGGTTTCTTTTGGGTGTAAAAAAAATCAAAACGTCCAAGCTCCAAAACTCAGTCTTACAAAAAACTTTCCTCTATCCTCAGGGAAACTACCATTCTTTGACATTATTATCCATTATTCTGAGCTTAAGTTTTAGAACCTCTCGGGTGAGTCATTCTATGCCATCAGATTACTTCAATTACAGAAACTTTAATCTTCTCAGGGTCCCATCGCTTCAGCCTCTGCAGCTCCTCCCAGTGCCCCGGCTGGGTGTTGTGTTGTTCCACCTCCACCATCTCTTCCCCCCATGTGCCTTGGTGAATCCTCTGGAAATGATGGTGGTGACAATCGTAATGCTTTGTTGGACTCAATCAACCAGGGATTCGACATCACCAAGGGTAGGTAGTTTGAGTGACCTGTGGTCAAACAAACTGTTTATCAGTGTGGTACTTTCTCCTAAGCCAATCTTTTTATATATTATTTTTACAGGACTTGTTGTCAAAACCAACATTACAAAGAGCTCATGAGTGCAAAGATATACAGTGAGAATGAATAAAACAAGATGACCGAAACAATAAAAACCAAACCTGACTAGTGGATTGCAAAAGCAGTACATGACTCAAGTGCAGCGGTTAAGAGTAAATTCTGTTATAGAAAGTTAACAATTGGTACCTTTAGTCTTAAGGCATGTACATGGAACATTCGGCAGGTTCCTTCTGAGGTTGGAAAGGCTACACACTGATAGGACAGAATTTCAGATATACATTCAGAGGCCTGGCCAAGTGGAGCTTTAAAAGAAATAAATACAATCTTGAAATCAATCAAGTGGACAACCAGTGTAAGGTCATTAAACCTGCTGGAGTATGTTATAATCTCGTTTTTGTTGAAAAAACATACCTTTCGTATTCTCGGACAGAAATAATGTGACTGGATGATCATAGTTTTAGGTTTCTTGAATGCAGCATTGAAAAGAAAGGGCACTCACATTCCTGACAATTAGATCTTAACAACTTAAACTTATGATTAAGTGAGGTCACGTTTCCGGGATGAGGTTGATAGGACCAATAATATTTTCCTTTTACGTCGTTATTTCATTTCAGGAAGTTTGCAGCCTTCTATTTATCAGAACCAAGTCCTTGCACATGCAGACACTCCAGCCAGTTTGGAGTTGGTTCAACAAGTAGTCTAGCAACCTGAGATTGCAACATGAGAAGTTTCTTTTCTTTTTTTTCTTTTTTTTTTTGGGGTTTACTTTTCAAAATTTCTCTGTACCAACATGGCGTCTTCCATATGCAAATAAGACTCACTTTATGGAGATTATGGATAGAAAAATAGCTTTCTTTTCCATTTATTCAAAGAGATGACACTAAATACCTCCTAAATCTTACACCCTGAACCTATACACCCTCTAATCATGTGTTTCCTTCCTTCTCCAGGCCTGAAGCATGTGAGCGACGATAAGAAAACCCACAAGAATCCTTCTCTGAGGACTCCGAATGCTCCAGTGTGCACCGCACCAAAACCGTTCTCCTCTCCTGCTAAACCAGCCGTCTGTGCCCCTGCTGCTAAGCAGCCCCCTGTGTTGGTGCTGGAAGGAAAGAAATGGAAAGTTGTAAGTTGTTGATTCAATTAGATAAGTTACCTGAGAAATTCTAGGAAGCCAAGAAGTTTGTATGAAGTTGGAAGTGTTTAACCTATACAAATATGAAGAACGAGGAGACATATTAACTAGAGTGCAGTTTTTGTGGCTTTGGACTGGAGGGATTTTTTGATGCAGCAAACTGTCAGACCAGCAGTATGAGTCCCTTAACATAGAATTTTTGAATTTTATCATTAGCTCGCATTGGCTGCTCTAGTTCCATCCTGCTGCACTCAGACTCTGCAGCTGTTTTCTCCCTCACCCCTTTTTCTTTCCATCTGCAGGAGAACCATGATGGAGCGGAAAACCTGTTGATCAAGGATACAGAGTTGAAACAAGTGGTTTACGCTTACAAGTGTTCCAAAAGCACCCTGAAGATCGAGGGCAAAATAAACTCCATTACTATCGGTAAGAACAGAAATTACGTTGCGTGTTTAGGTTGTAATTTCCAAAGATTACAAAATTGGGAATCTTTGGAAATCATCAGACCCAGTCTTCCTCCATAACCAGTATTACCTTCTCTGGTCACGACATTCCCCTCTCTTCATCAGTCATTAACCTCGGCGTAAGATTTGACCCTCAACTCACTCTTGAATCCCACATCAAACACGTCTGCAAGATCTCCTTTCACAATCTCAGAAATATTTCCAAACTCCGTTCTTCACTCACCTTGAGTGATGCTGAAAAGCTTGTTCACGCGTTCGTCTCCTCCAGACTGGATTACTGTAACGCACTTCTCATCGGGATCCCTGATAAAAGTCTTCAAAGACTACAGTATGTTCAAAACAGTGCTGCAAGGATCCTGATGAGTTCGTAAACAGGAACACATCACCCCCGTTCTTCATTCCCTTCATTGGCTTCCCATCTCCACCAGGATTGATTATAAGATCTCTCTCCTCACTCACCAGTGTATCCATGGTAACG
>VRLP01005676.1:0-34644 GCA_009660295.1 Lophius piscatorius
GCTCAGCACCACGGGTGATCGGGCTTTCTGTTCTGCTGCCCCTCGTCTGTGGAATGCCCTCCCTGACCATCTCAGGGCTCCACAGACGACTGACACATTTAAAGAAGGACTTAAAACTTTCCTTTTTAGCAGAACCTATAACTTTTAATTAACATTGCTGCTTTTTGGTCATGTTTTTATATAATTATTATTTTATTTTTTTATTGACGCTTTTATCTGCTTTTACTTTGTAGCACTTTGAGATTTGATCCAAATGTAAAGTGCGTTATAAATTAAATGTATTATTATTATTATTATAAGAGCAGAACTGAGGCTGAAACGGCCTCGAGTAAAACAGCTGCTTGACTGTTTTAGTCTCTTTAATGATGCGGCGCTGCAGGAGTCAGCTGACTCAGTTCTGGTTGTAATATGTAAAGAAGTAAAGATTGAAGAAATGAAAATAAAATAAAAGTTGTTGTTTTTTTCGTCTGAGTCTGCATTTAGTTTCATTTGAACTACTTACTTACTTTTATAGCATTATAAACCTTTAAATGAAAAAATGAAGAATATGGTGTTAACATTTAAAAACCTGCAGAAAAGGAACTCCTGGACACTGATTTACTAGTTAAATTATTTATATTGCTCTAAAAGTTTCAGTGATAGACCTTCATCAGGCAAATTATAAAATAAAATAGTTATAATAGTATAATAGTTTCATTTATTTCTTAGAATTTCTTACTTTTAAAGCCACGGAAACTTTTCCTGAACAAAGAACGTCTGAAGGATTCCAGGAATGTTCATGTTTGCTGTGATCATTAAATGAGGTGAAGGAATAGAGGAAAAATAGAACACGTTCGCCTTAAAATGAAACAGAACATGATTCCTACTTCGGCCAGATGTTCCTAAATGACTGAGTGAACGTCCAGATGTTCAGTGATGTTTGTGCTGAATCCACTCACCAGTTCAGAGCCTCCACAGATCTCTGCTGTCCTGGTCATGTGACCACACTCTCATTCTTATCACACTATTGACTGGTTCATTGAGGGGGGGTGGTGGTGTGGGGGGTCCACAATCTCAAATTTACCTCTGTTTGTTACATGAATTCATAAATTCAACATATTGGATATTATTGGTTACGGTAATTATCTCCAGCACGGGATCATTCACCGTTATTCTCCACAGTACACAATCTTTTACTGCTATTCTTTACAGTATATCATTGGTTACTGTAATTCTCTACAATACATGATCATTTACCGTAATTCTCTACAGTATATTATTATTTACTGTAATTATCTACAGTATATCATTGGTTACTGTAATTCTCTACAATACATGATCATTTACTCTAATTCTCAACAGTATATTATTATTTACTGTAATTCACTGCAGTATGTCATAATGTACTGTAATTATTGACACTATGCTATAGTTTACTGTCATTTTTCAAAGTATTCAAGCCGATAATGCAATCCAATACAGTATGTTACAATTTCCTGTAATTCAATGCACCATGTCATAATATACTGTAATTATTTATGCTATGCTATCGCTACAGTGTGTGCTTAAATTACTGTAATTCTTTCTAGTAGATTATTGGTTACTCTATATAACAATTTACTGTAATTACCTAACATATTTGTTCACTTAATGTTATTCTTTACAGTATATCATAATATACTGTAATTATCTATACCTTGCTAACTTTTACTGTTATTCTTTACAGCATGTCTTAATGTACTGTAATTAGCTATACCAAGCTATGTTGTACTGTAATTCTCTACCATGTGGTCATTTACTGTTATTCTTTAGAGTTTATTATTAGTTACTGTAATTCACTACAGTATGTCATAATGTACTGTAATTCTTTATATTATGCTATAAATTCTCTACAGTGTTTGGTCATTTAACGTAATTCTTTATAGTTATAGATTATTGGTTACTCTATAAAACAATTTACTGTAATTGTCTAAAGTGTGTTCCCCTACTGTAATTCTTTACAGTTAGTCTTAATGTACTGTAATTATCTATACCATGCTATGTTGTATGAAACCATATTCATATTAAAACCAAAATTTAAAAGTGTTCTACTCTGCCTCCATCTGTTACCAAAAACAAACAAACAAGCAAACAAACAAACAAACAAACAAAGAACACGGACAGAACAATGGACCTCATTTTCCTTTTTCCTTTTTTTTTATTTGCATTATCATACATTAAGTACAAATTACACATTCAGTTACGAGGTTAGTAGCTCAGACTCATTTTAAAGGTTTCAGGCCGACAAGGGAAGAAAAACAAACAAACACCATTAGCAAAATACAATATATTCTCTGTTACAGTGGATGTGGATCCCTACTGTAAGTCATGTATGTACAAAGACGAGGGTGATGAGGTCATGACTGATGAAGGACCAGGAGGCTAGAGACCAGATTAATCTCAGAGTTAAGGAATAAGGCGTTCCTGCACATTACTGACCGCGCGCTCTGTGTCGCCCGAAGAACTGGAAGTTCCCTTCAACGCTCCCGTTTTACAGTGAACACAACACCGCGGAGAGAAACGACGGAAGGCGGCGAGGAAAGACACAGGATTCATCTGACGCCATCAGGAGCCAAAAACAAAGACTGGAAGAAATGATAAGAGACCTCCTTCTGAGAGATAAACTCTTTGTACCCGCGTGTCACTTCCTTATGATCGGACCCTCCTTATCCAAACGAAGAGGCGAGGACGTCAGACAGAACGTAAACAATGTAAACACCTAATAAATCTGGATGAGTCGTCCACCGCGGCGCTGTAGGGGGCAGTAGAGAGGAGGGGACGGCACCAGGAAAGATGACGGTTTTCCTGACCGGGTGGGATTTTAAAGGGCGACGGGTGTCAATCAGATCGTGGACTGACTTGGCACAGGCACTGAGGAGGAGGGAGGAAGGAGAAAGGGGAGAGGAAAGGAGACGTGGAAGGAGGGAAGGTGACATGAGGGGAATCCTCTGACAGGTCATCAACCATAGTTTAACTCGTCCATCTTTGATCCATCGCCACCCCCCCTCTACATTTCGTACATTAATGACCTCACTCTAGCACTCAGCTACAGGCACAGGAGGGCAAAGGTCAAAGCACAAAGACACGAGAGGCTGTTGCAGTTCTACCAGTCAAGAATTCTAAAGATTATTGGCGTTCAAATATTGATAAAAATTAGCTAAAGCTTATTAACTTACCAAAGAGCTGCTCTGGTGACATTAAAGAAAAAAAAATTAACTCCTGGCCTTGACTTATAACGACTTCTATATAAATAAACCATGACTTATATATATTATATATTTATACATAATGACTTATATATAAATAAACCATGGGAGCCGGTTATTAACTGGTGGCCCCGGTTCAGTAAGTCCATCCCACAACTTATTTAGTTCCAGCCACGAAGTCATTATCTCAAAAACTAGCTCTTAATCCTTATTAAGTTCTGGCCCCGAGATAATTTCTCATTCCTACGAGTTATGACGTTATGTCCAGGAGTTCATTCAAAAACCTTTTCTTCAGTGTCACCTGAGGGACGCCATGATTGACAGACTTTTCTTCACATTCCTTTGTTTGGGATGACGAAGCACTGACATGACACGAGACAAAGTGAGCTAACTCGGCAGCTATGCTACTTTAACAGTATATTAAAAATACGGTAAACGGAGAAAAGGTTCCGAGTCTTCCGTTCAGCGAAGGAACGATGGGGATGGAGGAGCTCTACAAAAGATGCGTTGAGGTTGGGGAAGGCACAGACAGGGAGTATACGTCGTTTCGTTTTCATGCTCACACCAACAGTTTCAAGAAGAAAGGAGATCGGGAGGCGGGTCATCCTAGATTCTGTCACAGGGACGGACTGAGTCTGCCGTTCAGTCGACGCCGAGTTTATGTACAAGGAATATTTCCTCTCACTTCTCCGACATTCACTGGGTGTCAAAAACAAACGCTCCGCCGAAAATCAAAATGTGTCCCAGAGACAAATGTAGCCGAGGTGACGAGGTGAGACAGGCAGGAGGACCCGGACAAGAATCATCAAACCGACTGGCATGGACAGAGTTCTGGTCCACTCGTGGCAGCTGCTCCTGTAGGCGTGGCCAAGAACTGATAGTGGGCGTGGCATCAGGGGTCATATATACGTGACCACAGCTGGTGCCATGCTGCCATCGTTGGGTTCTGGTATTTTCCAGGTTTGGCTCGTGTAAAATCTGATCCAGTTATAAAACTGACAACTGGATCGGAGAGAACGCCGACGAAAGCCCGCCTCATCAAAGGCTCCTCTCAAGTTCATCGGATACACGTTTACTCGTGTTATTTATATCCTTCAAAGCGGTAGACATGATGTCACCTATGATAGTAAAAGAGATCCAAAGTGAGTGACGACAACATAAAACCCCCTTTTTCACCAGACGCCAGAGTGAGTGGTCCCGCCCACGCCGCTCACGCCGCATCGCCCAATCCCAGCCCACGACAGATCTGGGTTAAGTGTTCCACGTTGCCCCCCAGGCTGGAGGAACCAACGGCTGAACATCACGTTTGTAAGGAACGGAACACGGACCAGGAGGAGGAGGAGGAGCAGGAGGAGGAGCAGGAGGAGGAGCAGGAGCTGCGTGTCGGAGAAGAAGTTCCACTTCTATCTACTTAAATCGAACAACAAAACAAACGTCTGTTCTGGATTCTCAGACCTCCGCCACATGATAACTTTTTTTTAAATTTTTTTTATTCCCCGAATTCTGATTTTGAAGTAAGAATTATGAGATTAACGTAAGAATTCCGGCTTTAATCTCAGAATTCTGACCTTTAAGTGAGAATTCTGATTTGAAACTGAGAATTCTCACTTAAATGTCCGACTTCTGAGATTATAGCCAGAATTCTGACCTAAAAACTCGAGTCTGAGAACAAAGCCAGAATTCTCAGTTAGAATTCAGAGATCAAAGTCAGAATTCCCCCAAAGAAACGGTCACATGGCCGTACGTGGCACTAATCCTCTTCCGTATTTCCCCCGTCGTGAAAAGCTAACTATGGCCGTTATTCCTCAAGAATAAGAATAAAAGAGTCTAAAGTTGAACCAAAATAAGTGAATCTCAGGTTAGAGTTTTAAGTGGGGGATTACTTTGAGGTGGAAACCGTTTTGGGTTTTAACATCTAGTCACATGCAGCATGAGGGTTTCTACCGACGGCATGCAGTCACACGGGAAACATCGGGTCGACACACGAGGGCGAATCACGACCTCCGAAGACGAGCGAGGACAAAAAAGACGTGATGAATCCAAACAAGCCCGGCTCAAACCTGGACTCTCTCTCCGACATCCGGGTTCCTTCCTCAGATGTTTTCTGGACGTACAAATGTTGAATATGTAATAAAAGCACATTCAGGTCTCGGTATAAAAAACTGTAACTTGCTCTACATTTTTTTTTCCTTTTTTTTTTTTCAAATGACTGGTGAATATTTACAAAGGAGTTACGCAACGATAAAAGGTGCATCTAAATATTAATGAGAATTCTAGGAAAAAAAGGATGAAGAGGAGGGGACTTAAATGCGTATTGTGTGTTTTCTGAGGACATTCATGAAACACAAAGGAGGAAGATAACGACGGCGTTAAGATGTTCAAAAACCACGGACAAGTTGGTTTCGCACGTAAATAAAGTCTAAAGAAATACTCTTCATCAGTACACAAACAACGGTGTGTTCGTACAACATTGCAGGCTTAGTACACAATGACATAACGTTACATTCTACAAACAAACATAAATCCATCAAAGGGACCAATGGGAGGCTGTATATTATTGTGGGTGTGGCTTAGGACAAAGATGGCGGTCAACACTGACGAGTGCTAATAATCAAATGTCGAGCTGTAAACAATTTTAGTTTTAAGGCAGGTTTAAGATTCACCTGCCGTCGGCCTCAAACTTAACCGATTATCCGTTCGTACAAAATGATCAACAAGTCAAGATAAAATCATAAGGAGCTCAAGCGAGAGCAAGAAAATCTGCCAAGTATTATTCAAAGTACAGCCAAGTATTATTCAAAGTACTGCTTTGACAAAGAAAGATCGTTGAGCCGAGTTCAGATTCAACAAATTGAAAACCAACGACCGAACACTTTTGTGTGTTTGGGTTCCTCCAGGCGTGGACATTAGTTAGAATCACATTTTACCCAAAGAAGATTTTTGCACCGTCACCAGGGAAAATCAAACGCGTAAGAAAACTGTAAACGTGGTGGAGAGAATCATCGGCTGCATCTTCATAGTCTTCGTCACTGGCTGTGGCGTGGACGCACCCTCGCGGGTTTGGAGCTAAATGTGGCGGAATAAGACCGACTGTGTTTACGATGTCCCCGAAGAGTCGGGGACGTTAGGGAATCATCGGCGCCACGGATCCTTCGTGTTAACGCGATAACCACAAAAACTACCTCGTGGATTCTTTTCTACTTTTATAACCACATAGAGGTTAGTGTGAGGAAGAACTGGAGTGATTTTGGAAGAGCTCGGTTGTATTTGTCTGACACTAGGGGGAGCTGTACCTCCAAATGTTTTGGGGCCATAATTTCTCAACCATTGATCGGTTTTCGTCCGAATTTGTTTGTTTTTTTACTTCAGGAGAGTTTTGCACTTTATCGGTTCATTTTTGACTCAAGGGTTTTTTCCATGAAAAACACTGTTTTCCAGACATACCTCAAAAACCATTTCATGGATCGTTTTCAACTTTTATACCCACATAGACACCAATGCGAGGAAGAACTGGAGTGATTTGGAAAAAGGTTGGTTGTATCTTTCTGACACAAGGGGAGTTTTATCTCCCAAAACTTTGGGCCATAATTTCTCAACCATTGATCCGATTTAGTTCAAATTTGGTGCGTATGAATCGACTCGAGGAGATCCAGCATCTATATATCACATTTTATCCATATTTTAATCTAATAATTCATATTTTACTCCCTTCAGGAGAAATTCTGACCCAAAAATACTAATAATAATAATAATAATAATTAATTTGAGGAGAATCAGGGGGATTGCTTGTACAACACAGGGGATTGGGGGCTTGTCGGGGAAATACTCTTGCTGCCGGGGACGACAGCGAAGGACTAGATGTCCATTTGGGAACAAAAGGGGACAAAACACGGAGCATGTTTATGATTGAGATTTTTCAGCGTGTTGCAGAAGCATCTCGTTTTTTTTTTTTGTCATCTTGTTACAGATCTTCTGTCTGAACGCCTCCAGTAATCGTCAACCTCCAACACAAACAAGACAACAGTACACACACACACACACACACACATTTATATATACATACACTGTAGCAAAATGCTGTAAAAATCAACCGTTTCTTTTGTAAAATACAGTATAATACTGTAAATGCGGAAGTCTTTGATGATCAGAATATTAACGGCGAGCTGTCGTGAAAGTTTACAGTATGATACAGAATGGTTTTCTTTTTCATTTAACCTGACTCCGCCCATCTGGTCGGAATCGTGTGGCATCCAGTTTCAAGCCTCATTTAGCACAAAGTTCACTTAAATAGATTTAGAAAAAAAATAGGCTTAAAATATTGCAGATAATTGATTTTTATTCTTGATAGAAGGATAAAATTGAGGTTAGATTGTATTTTACAAGAAATGCATTACTTGAAATTTGTTAGCGAACTCAATATCTTGGACAAAAGGGTTTTTGGTAAACGTAAAGTTATATGACGTACATGAGGAGAGGCGTTTTTATGGATGCGATTTCACAAACAAATACCGAATGCATTCCATTCTGCACTGAATTGAATAAAACAGCTTCCTGCCGTGAGGTCATTTCCTGTTTGAGTCATTTCTTCACATTTACAGAGTTTCTCTTTTTGAAACGCAAGAAATTTAAGTCATGAGCGTCTAAACGTGTCACAGGATTTATTACTTAAATGGATTTTATAGTAATTAGTCTCATGTCGATTACAGCAGCAACAATGAGATAACTGTACTTTACTGTCAAACAACAGGAATACTTTTAACAGTATTTTACCGTAAAACCTATATTATATAAAGTACAGTACTGATATATTTTACGGTAACATAATGTTGTTTTTAGATTACATTAGGTATACTTTAAAAAAAAAAGAAAAAAAAAAAGTATCATGATGGAAAACTGCAGCCGCCGATTTATTACTGTCTTTTAACGGGGACATTTCTTACAGCGTATATATACTGAATGTATGTGTTACTGTGTGTATACATATTTATAAACATATACATATGTGTATGTATATATATGTATGTATATAGTTGTGCACTGGTGATGAAGGAACCAAACTGGGTCTGGATGAGGCTGGGGTCAGGGGTCAGGGGTCGGGTCGGTGGCAGTGAGCTGGGAAGTTCTCCAGCTTTTCCCCGTCGGTCACTCTCATAGGCTGCTGCTGAACGCCGAGAGAGCAAACTGCGGGTTGATGAAGGAGAACCCTGCAAACTCGGCCTGGTCGATGTTGGCGATGACCAGCTCGTCGGGCGGCGTGAGCATGGGCTGGGTGCGCGTGAAGAACTTGTCAAAGTTTTCAGCTCCTTTGCCACCCTGTAAAAAAAAAGGCAGAGAGAAGAAGGAGAAGGTTAGACAGAAGGTACGTGAAAGGATATGTGGAGAACAGGTAGACGAGACAGATGTGGAACGAGATGGTCTGAGGTTCTGAGAAGTTCTGTGAAGGAGAAGATCTTTGTAAGAGAGGCTAAAACACGGTTCTGTTCTTTTCTGTGTTCCTCTAGTCTGGATGGTAAATGCATCAGTACCGAAGAAAGCAAACAGGATTTTTGCAGCTGTGTTTTCATGTGTTCATAAACCGATACCTGTAGTTCCATGACAAAAACTAAATGTAGTCTTCAAGATCTGCAAGAGTCACGTCTCTATCTGGACTCAAAGAAGCTCCAACAAACACCTCCTACATGTGTCGGCGTTAAGTTGTGGCGACGAGATCCAGTCCTTCAGAACAGAATCTGCCCAGCTGTGGGCGGGGCTACTTGAGACGCCGCTTCTGGCATGAAGAAAACGTTTAGTTTAAACCCGATAAACCCGTCGACCACAAAACCACTCACTCTGGCCCCCGCGGCCTACAAACACACCGAGACCCTGTCACACCTGATCCCCATCTTCCATCTGCTCCATGCAGCCGGATTTTCATCCGATCACGCTCCAACTCTCAGTCACCTGAATGAGACGTTTCACCTTCTCGTAACAAAGCCGCGTGGAAACAGTTGTCGCCACTCAGGCTTTGATCCGTGCGAAGGAAGATGGCGCCTCCTTTACGTTTGACATCTCTACGTGTTTTTATCTGTGGACCTTCAACTGTCAGAGCGGGAATTCTGACGGGAGAATTCAGAGAGTCCTTTGAACACGACTCCTCAAGGGGATACAAGGTTGTACACGGGTCCATTAGCGGGTCCCAGGAGGAAAGGAAGCCGTCAGCGTTAAACAGGAGACGCCGCGTCTTGTCTGTGCGATAAGAAGATGATTTAATCAAAGACGTCTAACGGGATCATGTCACATGTTGGGATCTGACAGAAGAGGAAGGTCGTGTATGTTCAAAGACGCGAGCCTGCATCTCAATCTACGCTTGGATGGAGATTAACCACGAGCCAAAGAAATGGAAGCATGTTAAATATGACTTAACCGCTACACATGGAATATAATCGCTCTCTCTCCCACTCTCTTCTCCTTTCCCTCAAAATTGTATTTTGTATTCCTAAAATATTATTATTATTATTGTCTCTGTCGGCGCCGTCGCTCCAGACATCCTCCAGGAGCGCAGTGGACGTGATGAAGTAGTCTGATTACTTTGTGGGTGGTTGTTTGTTCTGTAGGCCTCCATCTAAACAACATAACATCTAAAACCATCAACGCAACCACTGATGTCGTACGGATTCATGTCATCACACCAAAACAGGTTTCCTCTTCATCACGAAGTTCAGAATAAAAAAAACATCTCCTCTTATTTAGGTCGACTTCATTCCCTACAAAACGAATTCTCAACATTTCGTCTTAATTCCCGACATTATGACTTAATTCTAGACATTTTGACTTTATTCTTGACATTTCAACCTTTATGTGTGAGTTTGTGTGTGTGTGTGTGTGTCTGTGTGTGTCTGTGTGTGTGTTTTGTGTGTGTGTGTGTGTGTGTGTACGTGTTAGTTTCTAAAACTGTGTGTGTGTGTGAGTTTGTGTGTGAGTGTGTGAGTTTGAGGGTGTGAGTTTCAGGGTGTGTGTGTGTGTAAGAGTGTGTGTGTGTGTGTGTGTGTGTGTGTCCTAAATCTACTCTCTCCTGCACAGCAGATACCTGATCACCAGCTTCCCTCAACCGCTGTGTCTCCCTGTGTGTCTGTCGTCTTCTATCCATCACTGACCGTCTGTCACTCCAGTGAAAGAACAGACTGTTTCACTCTGAACTCTGAGAACGTTTGCAGACGCAGGAAAGTCCTTCTCTTCTTCAACCGGCGTCTGTTTCTAGGCGGTTTTTCTTTGCATTGTGCTAGAAGAGTGTTTGTGTGACGATCCTTCACAATGATGGATTCTGGTGTTCTGGTCGCTGTTTTCTATTCTTCTAACAGAAAGTATGTGGGAATAGTGTCGGTGCCGTCAGGGATAGCTGTTAATAAAAGATTTAATGAACATTTTAATAGTGACTAAATTGAATCCAGCGGAAACGCAGTTGAATCCTACTTACATATGATGTCATTTTTGTTTTCCTGGTTGTCGTAGGATGAAGTTGGACCGGGTTTTAAACGCTTGGTTCCACTAGATAAATGTTATACATGACCTTTAGTGAACTTTAGTGCTTTAAATAAAGCTGTATCACAGAACCCTGTGTGATTCAGCCAACCCTTAAGTGGTGAGACCAAAACGCCATCATGCTGTTGACGGATCCTCCTCTACACAACGACACAGGGTCCTACATGGAGCTTTGACCTACTTCCACCATCTCTCTCTCTCTCTCTCTCTCTCTCTCTCTCTCTCTCTGCTACCTAGGATGATGAATTAGTTCCTGTTTCCACGTCGGGATGAGCATCAGTTTCTTTCTCTTCTTTCCTATCCCTGAAGCCCCCGTCGTAACAGAGGAAATTGTGTTTGGACCTCCGTCTGACTCTAAGAAAGTTCTATTCGTTATCCATCGTGAAAAAATACAGGTTGTCTCCGTTAAATATGTATTCTGTGATTGATTATCAGTTATCCTGGAAGGAACATGTTGAAACAACCTGCAACAGGAAACAAACAAAATAATCTATTTTCTCTGCCGTCTGGTGACTTTTGGGGCGAGTCTGTGATTCTGAGTGTCGTACAGAACCGCAGTACCACAGAGTATCAGAGTATCAGAGTATGTCCTCCACTTTAAAGTCATTACTGGTCCATCAAATTAGAATCTGCTCAACGACTGGTGGTCAACCTTTGGTTATATCAGATATAAGTACTCTGAATATCTATGTTTGATATAAGTATTCTGAATATCTATATTTTATATAAGTATTCTGAATATATATATCTATTTATATGTCACAGATATATGAGTAAAAACGTGTTTACTTGATGACATCATGTTTGCTTGATGACGTCGTGTTTGCTTGATGACATCATGTTTGCTCGATGACATCATGTTTGCTCGATGACATCATGTTTGCTCGATGACATCATGTTTGCTCGATGGCATCGTGTTTGCTCGATGACGTCGTGTTTGCTCGATGACATCATGTTTGCTCGATGACATCATGTTTGCTCGATGACATCATATTTGCTCGATGACATCATGTTTGCTCGATGACATCATGTGCTTGATGACGTCGTGTTTGCTTGATGACGTCGTGTTTGCTTGATGACGTCGTGTTTGCTTGATGACATCGTGTTTGCTCGATGACATCATGTTTGCTCGATGACATCATATTTGCTCGATGACATCATGTTTGCTCGATGACATCATGTTTGCTCAATGACATCATGTTTGCTCGATGACATCATGTTTGCTCGATGACATCATGTTTGCTTGATGACGTCGTGTTTGCTTGATGACGTCGTGTTTGCTTGATGACATCATGTTTGCTTGATGATATCATGTTTGCTTGATGACGTCGTGTTTGCTTGATGACATCATGTTTGCTTGATGATATCATGTTTGCTTGATGACATCATGTTTGCTTGATGACATCATGTGTAACATCCAGGATTCTAAAACTACGGGCGCTGTAGGAAAAATAACTCATAATAAATGGACGTCACATTAATAAAACATTGAGAGGAGATGTTTCTGAAACGTCTTCAGGCCTTGAAGAAGATGGTGGCCTCTGGAGAACAGTAGTTGCGTTGATCTTTCCGGCGGCGCACGTAAACGCGCTCCACCCTCAAACAGGATGAAGACTAATGCGTTGAGCTGCGAGGTTACAGAGAAGCTTTCAGGCAGAAAGGGAAGGATATAAATAATGTTTACACTCAATGAGCTGCATGGAGTCACTTAATGTTCTCTTTCCATCTTCTTCATCCCCCATCTTCTTCATTCTTCAACTTCTTCATCCCCCATCTTCTTCATTCTCCATCTTCTTCATCCCCCATCTTCTTCATTCTCATTTTTCATTCTTCAACTTCTTCATTCTCTATCTTCTTCAGTCTCTATCTTCTTCAGTCTCCTTCTTCATTCCCCATCTTTTTCATTCTCCATCTTCTTCATTCTTGTTCTTCTTCAGTTTCCATCTTCCTCATACTCGTTTTTCATTCACCATCTTCCTCGTTCTCCATCTTCTTCATTCTCCATTTTCTTCATTCTCCTTCTTCTTCATTCTCCATCTTCTTCATTCTCCATCGTCTTCATTCCCCATCTTCTTCATTCTCCATCTTCTTCATTCTCCATCTTCTTCATTCTCCTTCTTCTTCATTCTCCATCTTCTTCATGCTCCATCTTTTTCATTCTCCACCTTCATCATCCATCTTCACACCCTCCATCTCAGCAGTTCTTATAAAAGCTGGTGGGCTGTTCCAGCCACCGTAGAGACCCGGTCACCTCTGTGTTTGAGGTCAGACCCAGGAACCTCCTGGAGGCAGCGTCGTACTCACAACCACACCACTGAAGGAAAGTTTGTCCTAATTCTCTGCATGTAGAACCGAACACAAAAACAACACAGGACACAGATTAAAGCCAGACCCCCTCGGCCGAGGTCGCTGTGGTCCGCTCACACAGCGTCTAGAGAAGCGGCGACCTTCCCCGACAAACTGAACCGACCGAAGGCTGAGGAGGAGCTGGTAAACAAACAAGTCAAGGACACACAGCGCCCTCAGGAGTGACGGGGGCGGGAAACGTCTTGCCGTTACGGATTTGTGTCTCGGTGACCCGCCGCATCTGTTCCTGTTTGTTTTAAATGCTCGAGTTCCCAACGCCGCCTTCGTTTATGCTTCTTGTTTATGTCAGTGTGTGTATGTGTGTGCGACACGGAGCGGACTGAGAGTCAGATCAAATAACTGCAGGTATGAAAAGTCGTCCGTCAGGATCAGCGGCGTCGGAGTGAAGCTGAGAATCGTTAGAATCCGACGCTTCAGGCTGAAACAGCTGAAAGTAAAATTCTTCATTATGACGACATGAAGTCTAGATGATGTAAGTCTCATGCATTCATTTGAGGAGGCCTACCCTCTCCTCAGGACCCCCAGCGGGTCTCTGAGGGGGGCTTCTCTCATCCCCGCGGCTGTTTGAGTCACACGCCTCACGCCGGTCATGATTTATTCAGGACACGCCCGATTTTACATCCAAGCCTTTTTTCAGCTTTCAGTTCATTTCATTCCCTGTGATTCCATTTTATTTCCTCCGCAGAGGAGGTTCTGTTTTCTCTCCTGTCTGTCTGTCTGAATGTCTGTCTATGTATCTGTCTGTCTGTGTATCTGTCTGTGTGTCTGTCTGTGTCTGTCTGTGTGTCTGTCTGTCTGTGTATCTGTCTGTGTGTCTGTCTGTGTGTCTGTCTGTGTGTCTGTCTGTCTGTGTCTGTCTGTGTGTCTGTGTCTTTCTGTCCGTGTCTGTATGTCTGTCTGTTTGTCTGTCTGTCTCTGTGTGTCTGTCTGTCTGTGTGTCTGTGTGTATGTATGTCTGTCCGTATGTCTGTCTGTATGTGTCTGTCTGTGTGTCTGTCTGTCTGTGTGTCTGTCTGTGTGTCTGTCTGTCTGTGTGTCTGTCTGTCCGTCTGTATGTCTCTGTGTGTGTGTCTGTCTGTGTGTCTATCTGTCTGTCTGTGTATCGGTTTGTCTGTCTGTGTGTGTGTCTGTGTGTCTGTGTGCGTGTCTGTCCTTCTGTTTGTCTGTGTGTCTGTGTGTCTGTGTGTCCTTCTGTTTGTCTGTGTGTGTGTCTGTCTGTGTGTGTGTGTGTCTGTCTGTCCTTCTGTTTGTCTGTGTGTGTGTCTGTGTGTCTGTGTGTCTGTCTGTCCTTCTGTTTGTCTGTGTGTGTGTCTGTCTGTGTGTCTGTCTGTCTGTCTGTGTGTCTGTCTGTTTGTGAGATGAATTTAGGTGACGTTAAGTGTTTCACAGCATTTAAAATGAAATAAAATAAATTAATAAGCTATTTGATTAGTGACATCATGAAGTAGCTATTGCTGCCTTTGATTCCCTCAATGTTTCTTTGGGGGGGTGCAGCTAGGGGCTCATGGGGCTGAACAGAGACGCTGAAGTGAAAGCTGCAGGAGACGAGCGGCTTCAGACTATCTGAGAGATACTCAGAGAGTTTGTGGGAGTTGTCAGTAGATTTACAGGCTGGCAGTAACTCAGACATTAATGGCGGAACCTGCAGGAATCCTTTCAAAAACCTGAGGTTCTGTTGGACCTTGGCGGTGGTTTACGTTCTCCGAGTTCTTTATTTCGTTAATGCGGGAACAAAAACATGTGTATAAAAATGTGTTTCCTGAAACGCCTGCCGATACTTTCCTCTCCTCTGATAGTTACTGATACTCAAACCACTAAAAACACAGAACATCTCTACAAACAAACGTGGCACCCATGTGACAAAAGAGTCAAAATAACTACATTTCCTCCGTCACAGGAAGAGTCCATGTGACGACGCAGGTGCCAGAGCTACACGCCGAAGTTCCTGCTACCGAATACATGCTAACTGAATTGACTGTGTGTGAGAAGTATTTACCACTTTGGGTTTGAAGGGGGGCTGGATCTCCTTGTTTTCCAGGCGTTCCCAGTCGATGCGTCTGAAGAAGGCGTGTTCTCGGATGTCCCGATCTCCCTCCAGACCGCAGCCCAGACGCTTGGACGGGTGCTTCGTCATCAGCTGCTCGGACGAACAGAAAGGAGGACACGCAGTTGTAGTTCTTATTATTTTCATTTTGGTTGAACTGTGATTTTCTAGCCATGTTTTTATTTACATTTTCAAGACTTTAAGACAAAAGACACTTTAAATGTCGTTGTAGTCAGATCGTTAAGGACAGTGTCTTCAACTATCGGCTAATGCTAGTAAAGATTCTGGGCGAAGTCAACGACGTATAACCCGTGACGGTAGAACGCTCCCACTCACCCCTTTGCAGATGGAGACCGCTTCTTTGGACAGGGACTTGGGGTAGGAGACGTTGTGCTCCATGATGGACTGGAACAACTCATCTTCATCCTCTCCATCAAACGGGGGCTGGGGAGGAAGGACGTGATATTTTACGTCTCACACGTGATCACAGACCAGCTGGTGGATGATCGGGTTGTTCGTTGGGCTTTTCTTTTTCTGGCCGTGAGTGTGTAATTATGTGTGTGTATGTAATTATGTGCGTACGTGTAACTATGTGTGTATGTGTATGATTGTGTGTGTGTGTGTAATAATGTGTGTGTGTTTGTGTCTATTAAACAGTCAAAGCTGGATCAATAGTAAATATTTATTATTTATTATTAGTAGTAAATTATTATTACTATTATTATTACTATTATTATTACTATTATTATTACTATGCTGTGTTGATGATGAGCACAGATGAAGGTTTTGGTGATCATGTGTGTGTTTATTATTCACAGCAGTGGGAAGGTCACCAGAGAGAACACCTGAGTACACACAGGTGGGAATAACCTTCTGTGACCCCCGACCCCCCCGACAGTTACATAAGTGCTACGACTCTGTGTGCGTGTGCGGAGCCCCCCCCTCACCTGTCCCGCCAGCATCTCATAGAGCAGAACTCCGTAGGCCCACCAGTCCACAGAGCGTCCGTACGGCTGATAGGCGATGATCTGGGGAGGAAGGAAGAGGAGGAGTTTAGAGATGAAGACCTTCTTTCACCAGGAAAGACAGTTTCCCGTCCTCCTTTGACGACAAACTGAGCCACACCCTTAAAATGAACACGCAACTAGTCACATACACCGATCGGCCATAACATTATAACCACTAACAGGAGAATTCATTAAGATTGGCGTTCCGGCCGGTGGGCGGGATTCATCAGGCAGCAGGGGAACATTTTGTCCTGAAAGATGAAGAATAATAATCTGAGGGATTGTGACTCCTCCCATCTCTGTGGCATGTGTTTCCACGGATGCTTTATTGAACCTTAAATTTAATGTAACCTCTAAAGACAGCTGTGTCTAAAAATGTTGTACAAATATAAAGATTGTCAAGGAGGTTTTTATGATTCCTTCATGTATCAAAACTCTTCCTGCAGGAGTTTGACTCCACATCAGCAGCAAAACCAGCTTCTTTGTCAAGATTGAGCAAAGAATTATCGAACGTTGTGAATAAAGGTCGTCTGTGTGCGAGGACAAACTTACTGAAGGACATCTCCACATTCACATTCTTTACGTTGTCCTTTTGTCCAAATGTTCTAAGGACTGAATAAAACAAAACTTTACTGAACCGGTGATTCTAGCCTCATGACTGAAACGTTATCTTTGTTATTTCAGCGATGATTTATTCAGACTCAATCCCACACATGTCTGTCTGTGTCTGTCTATGTGTCTGTAAGTGTGTGTCTGTCTGTGTCTGTCTGTCTGTCTGTCTGACTCTCTGTGTCTGTCTGTCTGTCTGTCTGTCTGTCTGTCTGTCTGTGTCTGTCTGTGTCTGTAAGTGTGTGTCTGTCTGTCTGTCTGTCTGTGTCTGTCTATGTGTCTGTAAGTGTGTGTCTGTCTGTCTGTCTGTCTGTCTGTGTCTGTCTATGTGTCTGTAAGTGTGTGTCTGTCTGTGTCTGTCTGTCTGTCTGACTCTCTGTGTCTGTCTGTCTGACTCTCTGTGTCTGTCTGTCTGTCTGTTTGGACCCACTGAACCTCTATAGCAAATAAATCTTGATCCAAATATGATCACAGATCTACAGACAGAAAAGAGATTAAGACGTGGGTCAAAGTAAAAACACCAGACGTCCAGCAGCTTCCATTTTTCTCTGGTGTCATGATGATCTAGTGGGTTTCTGAAACGGGTCAAGGTCAGAACTTTATCCACCTTTGACCCTATTCATGCCAGTCAGAACTTCACACACATTCAAACACACATTTCTCTGGAGCCTCTTTGTAGCCTTCAAACAGAAGTAGAGTCGTGTGCGTTTAGAGGCTCACACACACACACACACACACACACACACACACACACACACACACACACTCGCGACTTAAACAGCAATAAATTGACCCACAAACAAAAACCACCTCAGGTGCGTGAGAGTTCATTGCTTCGTGAATCATGTGACCTCCTGCGTGCCACACTGACTTACAGCTTCGTTACATACACTGGTGCACACACTGTGTACTAATACACAAAAAGACACACACATATGAAGCATTCGCACTCTTGCACCTTGTTTTTCTGAAAGTAAAATCCATCCTGCATCACCATGACCTTCTCTGAGAAACACCTGACCTCCGCCAGGACCATGGGAGCCCACAGACACACACACAGATGCACAAACACACCTCCAGCTCTGCACTGTCATGATGCCGACCCGCGGGTTGATGAGAACCAGTTGGACATGCAGAACATCCACGTGTTAACCCTCATGCACTACGGTGGCCGTGTGCACACACACACACACACACACACACACAGTCTTTGAAAGTCACTAACTGACCGCATCCTCACATTAGAAAGCATACTTAAGATAAATGTTACTCTTTTATATTCTTAAACCTTTATCAACGACATCCAAAATCGTCACATAAACAAACTAATCATCCACGAATCCATCATTTTAAAGATTCTGTCACAAATATTATATATATATATATATATATATATATATATATATATATATATATGATTCACCGCTGTAGATCCTTCGTGTTAACGCCATAACTCAAAAACTATTCTATTTTAAGTAAATCAAAGAACAATAAAAATATGTATTTCTTCCCGCTAGAACATTTCAATAATTAAATAACAAAAACATAGCTGCATAGCTGCGTGTTACTGCATTGATGTGTGTTACTGCATAGATGTGTGTTACTGCATTGATGCGTGTTACTGCATTGATGCGTGTTACTGCATTGATGCGTGTTACTGCATTGATGTGTGTTACTGCATAGATGCTAACATACTGCATAGATGCGTGTTACTGCATTGATGCGTGTTACTGCATAGCTGCGTGTTACTGCATTGATGCGTGTTACTGCATAGATGCTAACATACTGCATAGATGCGTGTTACTGCATTGATGCGTGTGACTAACTTCCCATTTTGCCTAGAGTCTATGAAGACCAACTTGATGCCCACTGAAATGACGATTATTATAATTTAGTATCGTTATTATAGTTTAGTGTTTTCCCACAAGCTATTGCTAAATGCAATCCTATTAGTATTATATTGTTATTATTCTCCTGGGACCCCTGGGATGAGACGGAGAGTGTTGCTGGGGATGGGTTGTTTTTTTTCCTGTGCGCCCTTCTTGCCCTTTTGCCACCGCGGCCCGACCCTGGAGAGGTTGAGGAAAATGGATTGATGGGTGGAGCCTATTACTATAGCTTGTGTCCCTTAACCACCTCCGGCCATTGTTCCTCGCACACACCCCCCCCCCCTTGGCGCCTATATAAATAACATTTGATTTCATTTCATTTGTCTGTCTCCCATTAATAGTGGGATACTTTTTTAACATCTGGGTTTTTCTGTGTTTATCTGTGACCTGTGGAGGAGTGGAGAATATTTGAAAGTGTAAAGGAGTGTTAATTTGATGGCATGAAGCAGGTCTTTGAATTAAAGTTTGTAATAATGCCGGTAGTTTGCTGCAGTTCAGCTTCCTCTTCTGTGAGCAGTCGTGCAAAGATCTACTTTCAAAGCAGCTTCTTTCAGCCCCTTATCAGACGTCCTCTCTCCGTGACCCTGGTGGACGTGTGTCATGAACTCCACATGGTCAGCTACATGCAAACAGTACACAAACCTTGCATAAGCTTTCACACGCTCTCCTGATGCATAAAGGTTAAAAAGCCCCTCGTGGAGACCCCTCCACAGATCACCCCTCCACAGACCACAGACATGAAGGTCGTCTTTCTGGTCTGCTGTCTGTCAGAGGCAAATGTCCTGGGACAAAAGTGGAGCGCCCTCTTCGACACTCAGGAGGGGTTCGCTCATGCAGACAGCCTCCCTCTGCTCAGGGAGATGATGGCGGCTCTGGATGAACAGAGGAATGAGCTGCAGCACATCTTCATCCTCCAGGTCTTCTGTCGTCCAATGACGAAGAGTGTTTCTACTTCGATATGACTTAACATCTTCAGCATATTTTGACGTACAGAACGGACATCCAGACAGACAGATGCTGACAGTCTGATGGAGGAGCTAAGGGACGCAGTGGAGCCGCTGTAGAGGGGCTACACAGGTAGAACTAACTCCATTACAGTTTTGAATATTTTAGTTCTCACCGACGCCTGGACCTTCATATTTTTGTGCTGACATTGTACATTTTCCATGATGTTACAAAAAAAAAAAAGACCACGAGGCCCGGCTCAGAATCAGTGAGATGAATGAAGAGGAGCAGAGGAAGAAGGTGCAGCAAGTGGTCCGACAGTACACACAGAACACGGAATTAAGTCCAATTTAGAATACTTCAATCATCCATCTATTTATATATATACACATATACATATACACATAAAAACGTCAAAATCATGAAAAGTGTTTCATGATTTTTTACGTATGTGGAACAATTTTGTTCCACGTACAGTTGTGATACAGGTCCATCAGTGAACTCTTGGGACCGTATCAACGTGAAACCAAATAAGAATGATGGTGAGTGTCAGCACGATGAGAAGATGACGAACACATCCAGGAGAAAATGGGCTGAAGGCTCCTCATCCTGATTGACAGGAAAGCAAACAAGATGCCTGGAGAAGACGAGCATGAATCCTCAGCTGAGGATGGAGGGAGAAGGGAGAAGCCCCTCCCCTCGTCTCGCTCCGGCGTTTTTAATGAGTGTGAGGTCAGAGACACAGAGGCGAATGAATCCTCTGGGTGAAATCTTCCGGTAGGATTCACGCTGACCTGGCAGACGCCACTAATGACCTCAGCTGTGCAAAACAGCTGTGCCGTTCGTCTGTCTGTATGCCTGTCTGTCTGTCTGTCTGTCTGTCTGTTTGAGAACAGGATTATGGGAAAAGTAACGGATGGATTTGGATGAAATTTTACCCAGATGTAAGTTTTTGCATATCCTACAGGTGATTCAGTTTAAGTGATCTTAAGTGTTTCACAGCATTTAAAAATGAAATAAAATTTACATAATAAGCAATTTGCAGTATTTCTATCGCTGCCTTTGATCCTTTGATGTTTCTTTGAGGTCGGGGCAGGGGGCTTAGTTTCAACAGTTCCTTTGATTTCTTTGATGTTCACTTGGGGGGGTGGAGCAGGGGGCTCAGTGGGCTGAACAGAGACGCTGAAGTGTAAGACGCAGGAGACGAGCGGCTACAGAGATACTCAGAGAGTTTGTTGGAGTTGTCGGTAGATTTAGAGGCTGGCAATAACTCAGACATTAACGGAAGAATCTGTAGGAAGTTTTCTAAACCTAGGGTTCTGTTGGACCTCGTGGAGGTTTTTGCGCCCTCTGAGGGCGTTTTCTAGATAAATCTAGTGATTTGTTTGAGGAAAAAGTTTAACCATGACAGGGTCAACTAGCCCAAAGCTACAGATGCCACATCATCACGGCGCTGATGTGGCATACTTGTCGTACTGTGTCTCTGAGAATTGACCTCACAGTCTCTCTTGCAAAACCATCGGGTCAAAATGGTCCCGAGTTCTGCAGCCTGAGGTCGGTTCATGTCATGGGAATGAAAAGAGAGATGGAGAGAGACGTTAAGGAGATAAAGAGAGGGGGAGGAGGGTTACGAGTAAAATAAGACACATTCTCTTTTGTAATGCTAACTTTAAATGATCGTATTTAATACGTAAAAATTAAAATGAATTCTAGTACTTGAGCAAACTTTATTCTCTTATATGAAGAACCTGGAACAATCAGGAACAATCAGCGGCTGACACCACGGCTATATAGTGACTGTTTAGATCATTTTCCAGCGATGCTGCTGAATGCTAATATGAAGGAGTCGTGACTCCCTGCCGGCGCCGGCCAACCGTCTGTCTGCAAAAACACCAGCGGACGTTTACAGTTGTAGGCGTGATGACCTTCATGCTCTCAACAGTCGTCAGCCTCACTCTTATTTATGGTGTGGAAAACTGTTTGCATCAGGCAGATAGAGAAATGTGCCTTGTGTCTGATATACTCTGTTTCATTCTGCTTTATTTTTACTTTATGCTATGAAAGCCTCTGGCCAGTAGAGTCAGAGAGAGAGAGAGAGAGAGAGAGAGAGAGAGCGAGAGAGAGAGAGAGAGAGAGCGAGAGAGAGAGAGAAAAGAAAAAGAAGAGAAAAGAGAGAGAGAGAGAGAGAGAGGAGAGAAAAAAGAGAGAGAAGAGAAAAGAAAGAGAGAGAGAGGAGAGAAAAGAAAGAAGAGAAAAGAGAGAGAGAGAGCGAAAAGAAAAGAAAGAGAATAGAAAAGTGAGAGAGCGAGAGAGAGAGAGAGAGAGAGAGAGAGAGGAGAGAAAAAAGAGAGAGAAGAGAAAAGAAAGAGAGAGAGAGGAGAGAAAGAAGAGAAAAGAGAGAGAGAGAGAGCGAAAAGAAAAGAGAGAGAGAGAGGAGAGAAAAGAAAGAGAATAGAAAAGTGAGAGAGCGAGAGAGAGAGAGAGGGAGAGGGAGAGGGAGAGAGAGATAATGTGAGAGAGAGAGAGATAGAGAGGGAGAGGGAGAGGGAGAGAGAGAGCAGCACATACTGCTGACAAAGTTAACATTGTTCTCAATAGAAACAATAAAAGGAGCTACACAATATTCAGTCGGGGGTTTTAATGTTATGGTTGATGAATGTATAGTGATTGTTTTGAACAGGGGGAGGAAGGAGGAGCCGCCAGAGGGAACCCATGATGGGAAGAAGAGGAAGACTCCACACAGAAAGGTGCCAGGTCTGGTACCACACACACACACACACCCCACCAACCACACACACACACACACCCCACCAACCACACACACACACACACACACACACAAACACCCCACACACACGCACCCCACCAACCACACACACACACCCCACCAACCACACACACACACACACCCCACCAACCACACACACACACACACACCCCACCAACCACACACACACACACCCCACCAACCACACACACGCACACACACCCCACCAACCACACCCACACACCCCACCAACCACACACACACACACACACACACACACACACACACACACACACACACACACACTCACATATACACCCAACAACCTACACAAACACACATACATACACATTCACCCACCAAAGTACACATACACCAAATAGTCCCAACAACACACACACACACACACACACACACACACTCACATATACACAAACACACCTTGCAACCTGGTTACATATATATTTCTACGTATATATAGTATCTATGTAGGCCGAAACATTATAACCACTGATGCAGACACACAACAGAACCGGAGCAGCACAGGCGCCGTGTGACACGCCCATAACTAAATTAAAGCCTTTAATTGAAAATAAAGGGAAAAAACATTCTATTATATATATAAATATATAAACCGATCACATCAGAGAAAATAGACGTTCTCTGAAAAATAATTCTCTCCTGTTCAAACCGTGCATAAATTATTTTATCGATACACAGAACAGAACCTTTGATGAAGGCGTGAAGACGAGGCGACGACTGACTCGCGCCCACATTTAGAGGCGGAGTCACGGTGAACTCACAATACGTTGAATTTGTTGACGTCTTCATCAAACTACTCCAGAACCGTTTCTCCGTGTTCTGTGTGCAGGATGCTGCTGCCGGACGCCAACGCCGTCGGGACGTACCATCTCATGAAGGGGTGGGTGTGCGTCGATGTCACATACACACAAAGTTTACCACAAAAAAATCGCCCAGAGCATCAAACCGCCTCCTTTTTTGTTTTATTTATTTTGTCTGCCGCCCTTTGAGACATTCTTTGTGATTCCGGCCAGTATTTAAAAATGGGAGGAGCTTTAAGGAACAGTCCGTGAGATTAACCTAGTAGGCAGGTTCACGAGATTCAGGGGCCCCGACCGAACCACAACAGGAGGTCGGCCATATTGAATCATGACGTCATAATTACTGGATGATCAGCCAAAACAATATGACCACTGACCCAAAAAAAGCTTCAGCTGTGAGGTCATAATTACTGGGTGATCAGCCAAAACATAATAACCACTAAATAACTAATATTTTAATGATTGGACTGACGTGAGTAGCAGACAACTCAAAGTTATGAGCTTGAGCCCGAACCTCGTTAACTTTATGTTTAAGGCAAACGCACTTCCTTCATTTAAGCAAATGAAAAGATTACAGAAGAGGACCACCAACTCAGTCTTCTCCTCACAAGGATCTAAGAAGAGGCTTTAAATTACTAATATACTAAATTTGTGATGTTATCCTGACAGGAAAACACAAAAATGCAGTTTCATCCCGCAGAGGAGTGACTAGGGAAGTGGACTTAATGCCACAGTACAGCAGAGACCAACTAGAGCAGAGAGGGAAATGGCCCGTGTCAAACAGCTCAATATCCTTAAAATAAAGCCCAGAGTTCTCATGAAGAAAGCCTCTCTCCTTTCTGCTCAAACTTTTCTTATTATCTCCTTCAGTACCCAAATACTCTTGGCCCTGTGTGTTCTCTCTCTCTCACGGTTAAAACCATATAACAGCTTCATGCTCCCTCCCTTCATCACTCTCTCTCTCTCTCTCTCTGTCAAAGTCAATGAGGTGTAAATTCACATTAGTGGGAGCATTTCTCCCAGACAGGAGCTCCCAATGACTCGCTATGTGGGTCGGAGTAAACACAGCCATGACTACATGAGTGTCACATGTATGCAAACAAATGAGGGATGCCCCCCCCCCCGAACCTTTGCTGGAGTGAAGATCTTCTCATTTCACACCTATCTAACAGATAGTGCGAAACAAACATGCCAAACGTGACCTCGCTAAGGCAACTCATGGAAGCACAACATACACTTTCATGCATGAGGGCATTCCATTCCATCTGGTGTCCATTTTGGGGGTGGGAGATGACATCACTCCTGGATCCAGATAATCGTGATCCCATTTTCTAACCCCTCTTCAGGAGGAAAGTTGAGAATCATCCCTAATTGAAGTCCATAAAATTAAGTGTGACATTGTTTCCACATTACTTTTCGTGAGAATTTTCCCCTAGAGAGTAAAATATAAATTAGATTAAAATATGATATAAACAAGATAAATCTCCTCGCCTCCGTTCATTTCCCCCAAATCATGCCCCAAAAACTTTCGATAAAGCTCCCCCTAGTGTCGGGAACGTACAACCGATAATTCCCAAAATCACTCCAGTTCTTCCTCACACTAAGGTCTATAGAGGTGTAAAACTTTAAAGTGATCCATGAAATCGTTTTTGAGCTACGGCGTTAAAACAAAAGATCTCCAGAGAATTTGGTTGATTTTCACGCCGCAGTAAAAACATCAGATCCACTTTTATCTATTTTCTCCCCGACGCTTCTTTCATGAACCGGACCTTTATCAAACACGGGTCCAAGCTGTGAACTTCAGCTGACACGGTCATCATCAGTGTCTTCTTCTGTCACACATCATTCGAGGAGCAGTTTGGCTCGGTGACATGCGAAAATGTCACCAGCGCGAGAAAATTCTTTTTAAGGTCACCCTCGGTTTCTGGAGCGGTTCCGAGGGAGTGCATGATCGGACTCGGCTGCGGAGAGAAAACACGTACGCCCACAGACATTCATCCGCTCATGCATTACGGCGTTCCTACGGCGCCGCTGTGTGGAATCATGTGTGTGTGTGTGTGTGTGTGTGTGTGTGTGTGTGATTTAGCATAAAGTGCGTGACATTAAATGTGTGTCCCGGCTTACAGCGCCACGGAAACCCTGGCTGCTCCGAACCCCCCGCCGCGTCCCCCCCTCTTGCCGGCGCATTAGCGTCAGTCTGACTCTGAGCGGGCGCAGCAGGTTCCCCCGGCGTCCACGGGGCGGAATTAACATTCCGGGCTGTCAGAGGAGGTTTTAGAGAGGATCAATAACCCAATCCAGCATTAAATAGAGGAGAAGTAACGGATAAACACCGGAGAGTTCGATCCAGTTAATCCACATATGGAGTTTGAAGAGTTCTTGGTTTTATTTACTTTCAGCCAATCACAGACAGGACGTATTTGCTCACAATGATTAACTGTCACATCGACCTCACTCGTGGTCGCATACCTCTAGGCATTCTGGGAAATGCTCCATTCACTTCACCGGTTGAAGTTCTTGTTATTAAATGCTGACTATCCTGAAATGTTTAAAAGGTTTGAATGAGAAAAGTCCGAGCACACACGCGGTTTAAGAGCTCGACGTTTGAGTTTGGCAGGTTCTCTACGGCTGAAAGTACGAAAGAGAAGAAGAGGATGAAGAGGAATGAGAAAGAAAAGTGCGATAACAACATTGTGCCGTCAGCATCCACACGTATAAATAACTCGGATAAACGGTTAACAATTTATGGCCCAAAAACTTTTGGCAATAAGAAACCCCCTAGTGTCAGAACTATTCAACCGACCTTTTCCAAAATCAAGCCAGTTCTTCCTCGCACTAGGGTCTATTTAGGTATGAAATTTGAAAATGAGCTATTAAAAACTTTTTGAGTTATGTCAGGAAAACTGTGTTTTCTTTTTTTTTTAAATCTCCCCCTAGTGAATAAAATATGAACTGTTAGCATAAAACACCACTTCTGCAGAATAGAATCCTTGAGGTCATTCATACAAACCGAATTGGGACTAAAGCGGCCCAACGATGTCCCGACCCCACATAAGGGAAAATAAAAGGGACGGATGGAAACTTTTCACATCGACCTTTATGTAATAAAGTTAGTAGTAAACAAAGACACAAACAAGCTAAATGTCTAATTATGTATCTTGGCCACAATCATGATCACAAACGACAAGGTGGAATTAACAAATATAAGTGCATTCTCATTAAACAAACTCAGAAACGGTTAAAAAAGATGAAAGAAGTGAAACATTCTTGATGTTAACCCCCTCATATGTTTGGGTTAAATTCAGACACGCTAGCAGAAAAACTGATGTCTGACTGGAAGGTCCAGGTCACCTGACAGTGTGTGTGTGTGTGTGTGTGTGTGTGTGTCTGTATATGTGAATGTGTCTGTATGTGTGTGTGTGTAAATGTGTGTGTGTGTGTCAGTGTGTGAATGTGTATATGTATGTGCCTGTGTGTGTGTGTTTGTCTGTATTTGTGCATGTGTCTGTATGTGTGTGTATGTGTCTTTATGTGTGTGTGTGTGTATGTGTGTGTGTATGTGCATGTGTCTGTATGTGTGTGTATGTGTGTATGTGTGTCTGTATGTATGTGTGCATGTGTCTGTATGCGTGTGTATGTGTGTGTATGTGTCTGTATGTGTGTGTGTATCTGTATGTGTGTGTGTGTGTCTTTATGTGTGTGTGTGTGTATATGCATGTGTGTGTATGTGTGTGTATGTGCATGTGTCTTTATGTGTGTGTGTATGTGCATGTATCTGTATGTGAGTGTGTGTAAATGTGTGTATGTGTGTGTGTGTCTGTCCTGAGGCAGTACCCTTCATCTGGAGCACACGGGTGACACCAGCTCAGCCCAGACAGTGACAGCGATGACCTCATGCATCACTCACACACATCTCCCCCTTCAGCCTTACCTCTGGGGCGATGTAGTCCGGAGTGCCGCAGAAGGTGCGTGTCGTGACTCCATCCGCCATGTTCTCTTTACACATGCCGAAGTCAGCAATCTTGATGTGTCCCTCAGAGTCCAGCATCACATTGTCCAACTTCAGATCCCTAGAGAAGCACACAGGCGTGTCAGCGTGGTCGTGGATGCTCAGGAAGTCTGTCAGAACCTACGGGGATTCTCACTCACAACCTTTCATTCCTCTTTTCTCAAACATTTACTCTGGACCGATTCTGAACTAATGTTTTCAAGTTAGAGCGAATGAAAAACTAAAGCAAACTAGAAAAATTGTATTTCCAGTAGAAAATGTAGTGTGTAAGTTATAACAGTCATAGAAGTAGGAGTCACAGTGATGACAACAATATTAGTAGAAGAAATAGTCAAGGTGATAACAATAATAGTAGAAGAAGTAGGAGTCACAGTGATAATGATAATAGTAGTAGTAGAAGTAGGAGTCACAGTGATGACAATAATAGTGGAAGTAGAAGTAGGAGTCACAGTGATGACAATAATAGTTGTAGAAGTAGGAGTCACAGTGATAACAATAATAGTAGAAGTAGGAGTCACAGTGATAACAATAGTAATAGTAGAAGTAGGAGTCACAGTGATAACAATAATAGTAGAAGTAGGAGTCACAGTGATAACAATAGTAATAGTAGAAGTAGGAGTCACAGTGATAATGATAATAGTAGTAGTAGAAGTAGAAGTAGGAGTCATAGTGATAACAATTATAATAGTAAAAGTAGGAGTCACAGTGATAATAGTAGTAGTATAAGTAGGAGTCACAGTGATGACAATAGTAATAGTAGAAGTAGGAGTCACAGTGATGACAATAATAGTGGTAGGTTAAACCGTTGAAAGGGAGGCTTTTTCTGAAGATGATGAAAGAAATTGCTTATATTCTGAAAAAGTATGAATAACTCAAAGATTATTTAAGATCCTTAAGTAATGGTTCCCAAACTTCTCCACACCCTAAGAATGTCTGCAGCTTTCTAAATAAAGTATCCAGAGTCTTCTAATAGTATCTGCAGTACATTATTCAACCACACGAGGGAGCAGGTCTGACATTAGCACACGTGAAGCCAATCACAGTCAGGCATTGGTGGGTGGAGAACATCTGCTCACTCATGGTCTAATATCGCTAGGCATTCTGGGAAATGCTCCATTCATTTCAATGGCTTAAATTCTTGTTCTAAAATGTTTAATATCTTTAAAAGTTTTCTACAGGTTAAAGTATTCGATAATAATAATAATAATAATAATAATGATAATAATAATAATAATAATGTCTGAGCATCAGCTCTACCTACGTGAGCGAACAAGGTGATACCCACCTGTAGATGACGCCTTTAAGGTGCAGGAAGAAGAGACCCACAGCGATCTCTGCTGCATAGAACCTGAAACAACAAGCACACGTCTACAGACCGAAGACACGCGAACTTTGACCTTTGACACTTCTTCTGTGTAACAATCATGAACCGAGAACTTGTCCTCCTTGTAGAGAGAGAATCTGAAACAACAATCATCTTCCTCTTACACTGCCTGCGGCTCCTTGAACTTGCCCACTTGTTGGATGTGGTACATGAGGTCCCCCCCTGTCACATACTCCATGACGAAGTACAGGCGGTCCTGTGGTCACAGAGGAAGAGGAAGAGGTAGAGGAAGAGGAAGGGATTGACGGGGAGGGAGAAAAAAAAAGCAACATTTATTTTTAGCATTCCTCTGTGATCGGAACAGAGGAACGCGGCTTCCTGTCTGAGACCCTCCCTCCTTCCTGCTACACTGTCTCTGACAGGGTGACCTACAACAACCATAAACAAGGAGCTTAGAGACGGAAAGACTTAACAGAGACTTCTGTCAGAAGGTGTTCCTGTTATCCTGCAGTGATGGACCCTCAAACACTTCTTCTTCTTCTCTGTTCCCCTCAGGGGTCTCCTTCTGTCCTCTGCCTCTTCCTCTGTCACACCAACCAACTGCATGTCCTCTCTCACCGCATCCAGAAACCTCCTCTTTGCTCCTCCCCTTCTTCTCCTGCCTGCAGCTCCATCTCCAGCATCCTCCTACCAGTAGATCCACTATCCCTCCTCTTCTTCACGGGTCAGAACCATCTCAGTCTGTCCTCTCTGACTTTGTCTCCAGGACGTCTAACCTGATGTTTAACAGGGTCTCACTTTGGTGGTGGTCTCATCTTATCTCACATGGACACGCCTCCAACGGCGTCCTCAGAAGGGCTTCATGGTCAGAAACATTTGACAAGTCTACGACAAAAACCGGCCCCCTACCCCCACCCACATACGGGCCAATCAGCCAAAACATTATAACCTACGACAAAATGGCCAAAGCTATGACATCATAACTACTGGACGATCTGCCAAAACATTATAACCACCGACAAAATGGCCAAAGCTATGACATCATAACTACTGGACGATCTGCCAAAACATTATAACCACTGATAAAATAGTCTCAGCTACATCATCTTTACTACACGATGATTAGCCAAAACATTACAACCACTGAGGAAATAGCCTCCACTATGACATCCTAACTACTGGACGATCAGGCAAAACATTATAACCAACGACAAAATGGCCAAAGCTCTGACATCATAACTACTGGACGATCTGCCAAAACATTACAACCACTGATGAAATAGCCTCAGCTTTGACATCATAATATATATGTGTGTGTGATGGATACATATTGCCAAGTCCTAGTTCTACAATGTAAAAAGGCAAAGGTAGAAAGAGAAAATATTTCAAATATGATACAAAGAACACCTTTAAATACACTGACCTGCACATTATATCCAATTATAGGTGAATAACAACGACTATTTGTTACAATGTCACCTTTCCGTAGGTGAAATATATTAGACAGCAAGTGAAGTTGATTTTTTGTGTAGCAGGTAAATGGTTAAGCACAATGATCTGAGTGACATGGATTGAATGGACTGAACTTGTGAATACAAAAAGGACTGGATCGGAACATCTAAAGGAGTTGTTTGTTGTTTTTGCTCCAAATCTCTATGGACTTCCCATCTGTGGGTTGCTGGTTTAAACAGGACTTCAAAGGACCTGCTACTTGGTGGCAGATATCACAGTAGACGTCCAGAGGTCTGCTGCAGTCCATGTTTGTTTCTCCTTCTCTGCTCTTCACATATCTACAACACTTTATGACATTTAACGTACCACAGTCTGGAAGCACGAGTGGAGCTGTGTGAGGAAGGGTGGCTTGTCCTGTTGGGCGAGGACCCTCTTCTCAATCATGGTACACTCCACATCATCATCCTGGATCACCACGTCCTTTTTCAAGATCTTTATTGCGTACAGTTCTTCATTGGTCATCATTTCTGCCAGCATGACCTTCAGAGACGGACAACGGGGGCAGAAAAAGAGGACTAGATCATCTCACATTTTTCCTTGTTTCTAGAAAATGTCACGTTGGCCGTTCAGACTTTATTTCCAGGCTCATTACGGCGGCCTCACCTTCCCGAAGCTGCCCTTCCCAAGGACGGCGAGGAAGCTGAAGTCGGCTAGTTTGACCTGGTCCAAGCTGTTGGAAGGCAGCTGGTCCGAGTGGCCGTCCGTCTCGGTGATCACCTTCTTACCTGGGCCCAGCTTGGCTTTCTGCACTCAGGGCACAAAGGGCAGCGTTATCAGTTAAATCACCAGCTGAGCTGGGAGTCACAAAAACACAAGCAGAAAACGCGTTTTAAAGTTCACCGAGGAAATCTAGTCCATGACTTTTTAAAAAAGTGTCTTTTTCGTTCTGAGTCTCTATTTCTATGTTCCAAATATGGAGACCTGGGGGAGACTGATGAAGAGGTGTTGACCACGACTATCCAGATAATACTTTTTTTTTGACGTATTAACGCTAACTTACTAAACAGAACAATTATGTAGCCTGAAAATAGTTTTTTAAAAACAAAACTATTTAGATAATCTACTTTAAATGAACTATTTTCCATGAAATACAAAACTTGCGCATGAAATAAGTCCGATGTTTTTTTACTGTTTGAAAACATTCTTGACCAAATGATTTATTATCTTACGTGTGTGTCTGAGACATCAATTTAATAATTGCCCCAAAGACATCAAAGATGTTCAGAAATAATTTGTTCTTTTAAGAACAATAATTTGACATTTAAGAGTTAATTAATTAAACCATTTAAGTTAAGTTATTTATTTTTTTATGTTTGATTTCTTTTTAAATTGCAATTTTCCATTTTATATTTCACAGATTTTACCCCTTCTCAAACACACACACACACACACACACACACACACACACACACACACACACACACACACACACACACACACACACACACACACACACACACACACACACACACACACACGTTCAAACATTCACGCCGCTCATTCTCTCACTCACAGCACCAACAGACAAAAATCCCACTGGGCCCATTTTGCTCTGATGTCTCGTACAGAGTCAGAACCACAATGCTGGAATAATGAAATACTATGGAGTTCCAGCGTGTAAGTCTCAGGGACAAAGGGAACGTGACAAATGATTACTATTTCACTGCTTCCACATTCATAACATTGTCCTGTTTGCACTTTGAAAACCGTGACTGTCTGTTGTTCTTAAGTTCTGACTGAAACTTTGTGTTTTGTCGTCTCTCTTGTAAAAGAGATTTTAATCTCAGTGGGACTATCCCACGAACACATCACCCCCGTTCTTCATTCCCTTCATTGTCTTCACATCTCCACCAGGATTGATTATAAGATCTCTCTCCTCACTCACCAGTGTAACCATGGTAACGCACCCCCCTCCCTGAAAGAACTACTCACCCCACTGACCTCGACACCATCCCTCCGTTCTACCCACTCATACCGCCTCCTCCTTCCCCGGACTAAGCTCAGCACCATGGGTGATCGGGCCTTCTGTTCTGCTGCCCCTCGTCTGTGGAATGCCCTCCCTGACCATCTCAGGGCTCCACAGACGACTGACACATTTAATAAAGGACTTAAAACTTTCCTTTTTAGCAGAACCTATAACTTTAATTAACATTGTTGGTTTTTTGGTAAGGCTTTTATATAGTTATTATTTTATTTTTTATTGATGCTTTTATCTGCTTTTACTTTGTAGCATTTTGAGATTTGATCCAAATGTAAAGTGCATTATAAATTAAATGTGTTATTACTATTATTTATCCTGGCAAAAATATTGGTTGAACCAGATCTCAACATTCGCCGCCCTATTGCGTCCAGACCGTCGTACAAAAAGTCAAGCTTTTGATAACTCTGAATCCCTATGGCTCTAAGATGTCAGTAAAATAGGGTTAGGGTCCAGGATGAGTTTGTTCAAATACAACTCCTGGAAACGGCAAAAAGACTCAAAATCGCGCATTTAACTAAAAATGGCCGACTTCCTGTTTGGTTGGCGCCATAGCATCAAAAGACTTTTTGGTGGATCCTGATGTGACAAACGTGTTTACCGAGTTCCGTGCTTCTAACGTAAAGTAAGTCCAAAGAGGAGGGTCTTTTCAAAAATATCCAGTTAGCGCTTTAGAGCCATTTTGCCACGACCTCTACCGTGACCCTGAAAAAAACTAAATGTTTCGCCAGAACCTGATGAAATGAGTTTTCAGGGATGGGAAAACGTCTCAAAAAGGATATTCAAAACAAAAACTGTTGGTGCTCAGGCCCTCATTAATCACTTCCACTTTCATAAGTATTTCCTTTCATACCATAAATGTTTTTTTATCTGTTTTACAGAACGTAACGTAAAAGTACGCGTGTTGATGGCGACGGGTCGATCTTATTAGACAGTCCTTTTAAGGGCATGACAAGTTGAGAAGCAGTGAAATGATAACATGTTGTCTTATTCCTAAATGTTAAACAACCTACGGTCCGGAACCCGGTCCGGAACCCGGCCCGGACGGCGTTATCGCAGATTCAGAATCTCAGGCTGAGAGAAACATCGCAGGAAAAATGAAACCAAGCGGAATTTGATCTGATTGATGATCAGAATTAATGAAGTGAAATGAAACAAAAATGACTCCATTCAAACAGAATTACTCCAATCAAGTAAAAAGTCCAATTATTATATAAACAAATACCAGAAACCACCTCATCAACATTTAAAAGTGATTCTCATTTAAACTTCTTAGAACGCTTTTGTTCTTGATTGGCATTTCAGAGGAAATGTAGGAATGATGAATGATTGAAAAGATTTTCAAACCAAGATGCAGCGATTGGTGGATTGAAAGTCACATGACCCTACGGCATAAGTCTAAAAATAAAACTGTCCTACAGGCATGGTTCTGTTTTAACACCCGTAGTCAACGACGTGAATAAATACAAGTATTATGAATACTGAGGATGTAATTATGTCACCTTAGACGACGGAATATCACATTTAAAGATAAAAACTACGTATGACATCATTCAAGTCACGTCTCCAATCTTAAGACTTAAGGTATAAAACAAACATCCAGTTCTTGTGTTGACTTTAATGTGAGCATAGACCTGAGAGGACAGCGGGTGTGTTGTGAAAATGCGTGTCTGATCCAACAGGTGTCTCTCATGTTTACCTGCATTTATAAATCTGAAGGGAAAAAAAAGGTTTGTTATTGTCTATCTTTCATGCCAAAGTCATGCTGGACCTCCCGACGCGACAAGATGCTCCGAGAAGCTCGTGAGATCAAACAATGCATAAAGCTAAAAAAAACAAACTACATAACCTCAAAGCTGGACGACGATTAAATAAAGTTTATTTTCACACTTGTCTCGTGTCAAGAACGCGTCCTCAAGTCCAGAATCCAGCCTGGGCCGAGACTAAACACAGATCCAAACCCATGCCGCACCTCCATATCTACAACATACCACACATATGGGGGCTGCCATTAGCTTTAGCCAGAATGCTAACGACTGAAGTCCACCAGCACAAAGCTAAAAGTTCTCATTCATCACATTTGACCGTCAGGCGTCATCTCGATTCAGACTTTATCACAAAACAAACGAAAACCAGCTTTAGTTGGTTAATGGCGTCAACCAGAGTCGCCTCTCGGAGCGGCAGCGAATGCAAAGCAGAGCAAACCGCACCAGATCACAGCACACCTGTAAGCTTTAGCCAATGACAAGAGGCCTGGCCGGGCCGAGCGAGCAGCAGCGTTACTTCCCTCCTCACGCACCTGATCAGAGTCTTCCACAACTGCTCGGTCCTGAAACCACAGGAAGAAGGGGGCCAGAAAGCCCATTCAGTCCGGGTTCACACAGACACGGTCACAGCTGACGCAGGCGAGGAACTTTACATTACGGCGGCTGAACTCTTTGATCTCGTGGAACCGATGATGGAACAGAACTTTAATGTGTTTCTGCTGCACAAACAAGATGAAGCCTGAAATTCTTACTATCCCTGAGAAACATCACAAATATGATGGAATGTGGTATAAAGTATCAGGTTTGAGAACGTGGGACATGTTTACATGTTTACATGTTTAG